>CABHPH010137337.1:2808-19077 GCA_902168325.1 Peromyscus nudipes
GGATCTCTCTCTGTAGACCAGGCTGGCCTCAAACTCACAGAGATCCGCCTGGCTCTGCCTCCCGAGTGCTGGGATTAAAGGCGTGCGCCACCACCGCCCAGCGCATGATAAGGCCTCTTAAAAAAAACACAAACTAAACTACAGGGGCTGGAGGCATACCTCAGTGGTTAAGAGCACTGGCCGCTCTTCTAGAGGACCAGGGTTCAATTCCCTGTATCTATATAGCAGCTCACAACTATTTGTTCAGGGGATCCAACGTCTTCTTTTGACTTCCCTGAGTACCAGACATGCATGACAGGGCCACTGTGGTGGTACATACTACATTTAATCTCAGAACTTGGAAGGTGTGCTGGCTAGTTTTATGTCAACTTGGCACAAACTAAAAAGTTATGTGAAAGGAGGGAATTGAGAAAATGCCTCCATAAGATTCAGCTGCCTGGGCAGAGGTGGAGGAGGAGTGGATGGGGGTGGGGGTGGGAACAGGGGGTGGATGGAAGGGGGAGACTGGGGTTGGGGAGGCTGTGGCCAGGATGTGAAGTAAATAAATAAACTTATTTTAAAAAAAAAGATTCAGCTGTAAGGTATTTTCTTAATTAATGATCAGTGGGGGAGGGCCCAGCCCATGGTAGGTGGTGCCATCCCTGGGCTGATGGTCCTGGGTTCTATAAGAAATCAGGCTGAGCAAGTCATGGGGAGCAAGCCAGTAAGCAGCACCCCTCCATGGCCTCTGCATCAGCTCCTGCCTCCGGGTTCCTGCCCGGCTTGAGTTCCTGTCCTGACTTCCTTCAGTGATGAACGTGATGTGGAAGTGTGAGCCGAATAAACCCTTTGAACAACTTGCTTTGGTCATGGTGTTTCCTCACGGCAGTAGAAACCCTAACAAGGACAGAAGCTGGAACAAGGATAGTGGATCTGACTATGTTTTTGAGGGGAGGATTGTGGCAGGACTGTGGAATTTTGGGTGAGAAAAGCCATTGAGTGTGGAGAGTTCAGTGAGCTGTTCTAAGTAGGAGCTTGGGAGATAAGAGTCTTGGGAGAAATATGGACGATTGAGACCTGGCTTGTGAGGTTTCAGAGGGAAGTTTGAGAGTCTACTGAGACCACTTGCTATTTTGAGTTAAGAATTCATGGTTCTGGTTAGCGGGAGCTGAAGAATCTGCCGTGATTAACAAGATACTGGACACACTAAAGTGAAGCCTTTGTTTTATTGGGACAGTTGATGCTGATTAGCTGAAACTGAGAAATTAGTGGTGATAAGGAAGAGACCAGCATCATGGAGGTGAAATCTTCTGGGAAGTGTTTCCTCTGGGTCAGCACACAGGAGCTGTGTCCCATAGGCTTCCAAGGCTGTGCCTCGTGATGGTAGTGGAACTTGGTAGTGCAAGACTCGCCCAGGTGGTACTGGTTTTGAAGGCATGAAGGGGTCATGGAGAGCAGCTGAGAGCTGGCACTGTGTGACAAGGCTGTAGTCCAGGAAGAGAGCCCAGGAGAGGCTACTGGTGAAAGTGCAACCCAGTTGCAGCAGAGACCCCAGCTTTTTGGAGATGCCAGGACCATGGGATGACCAAGAACAGCAGCGGCTGTGGAGTGGAGCCGGCTGGAGCCTAGAAGACAAGGCTGGAGAAGTGACCCGAGCCCTTTGGAGGAGTCCAGATGATCGTAAGTACATCACAGGGATTTGACACTGAGTTATTTAAACTGCTGGAGTTTGCTTTTCCTTTGTTCAGATTGTGACTGCGCCCTGATTCTTCCCTCTTGAAGTGAGAAAGTATTTAACTTATTTTTGATTTTACCTATAAAAGCCCACAGTTGAGAGACTTTGAATTTTAAAAGTCTTTGGATTTTAAAGAGACTGGATTTTTTTTTTTTTTTTAAAGATTTATTTATTTATTATGTATAGTGTTCTGTCTGCACATATCCCCACAGGCCAGAAGAGGGCGCCAGATCTCATTACAGATGGTTGTGAGCCACCATGTGGTTGCTGGGAATTGAACTCAGGACCTTTGGAAGAACAAGCAGTGCTTTTAACCTCTGAGCCATCTCTCCAGCCCAAGAGACTGGATTTTTAAGTGCTTGAATTTTTGAAGACTGTGGAATGTTTACATCATAATGTTATTACTAATGTATGATCTTGGGGAAGCACAAGAAAGGAAAGGCTGTGACTCAACGATGATGTGTTTGTGTGTCAAGTTGACAAGGGGTCAATTGTCCTGGCTGGTCAATCTGACACAAGCTTGAGTTATCAGAAAGGAAGAAACCTCCATTGGAAAAAAATGCCTCCATGAGATCCAGCTGTAGGGCATTTTCGTAATCAGTGATTGATGGGGGGAGGGCCCAGCCCACTGTAGGTAGTGCCATCCCTGGGCTGGTGGTCCTGGGTTTTATAAGAAAGCAGGCCGGGTGTTGGTGGCGCACGCCTTTAATCCCAGCACTCGGGAGGCAGAGGCAGGCGGATCTTTGTGAGTTCGAGGCCAGTCTGGGCTACCAAGTGAGCTCCAGGAAAGGCGCAAAGCTACACAGAGAAACACTGTCTCAAAAAACCAACCCCGGGAACAAAAAAAAAAAAAAAAAAAAAAAAAAAAAGAAAGAAAGCAGGCTGAGCAAGCCATGGGGAACAAGCCAGTAAGCAGCACCCCTCCATGGCCTCTGTATCAGCTCCTGCCTCCAGGATCCTGCCCTGTGTGAGTTCCTGTCCTGACTTCCCGCCGTGATGGACTATAGTGTGGAAGTGTAAGCCTCATAAACCATTTCCTCTCCAAGTTGCTTTTGGCCATGGTGTTTCATCGTAGCAATAGTAACCCTGACTAAGACAGGAGTAAGAGGCAGGAGGATCGCTGAGTTAGAGGCTAGCTTGGTCTACATAGAGAGTTCTAGCCCAGCCAGCGCTACATAGTGAGACCCTGTCCCAACACAAACAGTAAAAAGTGATTATTTGTGTGTGCATATGCACACGCGTTTGGCATACATCTGGGGGTCAGAGGACAATTACAGGAGCTGATTCTCTTCCCTCACCACACGGATCCCTGGTCTCAAACTCAGGTTGTTGATATTTGTAGCAGGCATCTTTACCTACAGAGCCTTCTCAACAACCCTACTGTATTTCATTGTGACCTGATTCTCTTCCATCTGTCCTGCTCTGTCTGTTAAGTGCTCCATCAAAACCATTCATAGCAAGATTATCTTTTGCTCTAAGCTGATATCAGTCTGGTCACGGGCCTGTATAAATACGGGTCTATTTGTAGGGACCTTGGAGGAGGAGTAAGAGTTTGCCAAGAAAAGAACTTTGTAGCAGAGGGTGTACAAAGGAGTATTATAAACGGATGTTTTCCTGTCCCAGTCGCCTGGTCCCAAATAACCAACTCAGAGGCTGAATATGAATTATAAATGCTAGGTCAACAGCTCAGGCTTGTTACTAACTAGCTCTTACATTTTTAAGTTAACCTATATTTGTATTTATGCTTTGCAATGTGGCAGTACCTTTATTAGCTTGTCATGTGAACCTCCTGCTCCCTCTGTGTCTGGCTGGTGACTCCTGACTCTGCCCTTCCCTTTCCCATCATCCTTAGTTTGGTAACCCTGCCTATACTTCCTGCTTGGATACTGGCCAATCAGTGTTTTATTAAACCAATTCGAGTGACAAATCTTTACAGTGTACAAGAGGATTATTCCACAGCGGAATATGCAGAAACAAGATGAGAGAATGGCCCTATGATTAGGGAACAACTTGAAATTCCCCTTGTAGCCTAGAACTCTTATATTGTGAGGTGTCTCAAATAATGTCATGAGCTCCCCGAGGGGAGGATTATATTGATATTCAGCTGTACAAGTGTCCCCATGGAGCCCTACTTGGAGAATGCTGAGTTATAGGTCTGTGAAGAACTTTTCCCTACTGCCATGGACCAAGGCAGCCATAGAAGATATGTGTCCTATTGTGACTGTTTCCATGGTGACTTCTAAGGCCTTAAAGACGAGCAGGAAACAGGATCTAGATAAGAACAGTCTTGCTTCACAAACCTTCAACAGCTTCTTCCTGGTCTGGAATTCCAAGCCCCTAGACCGGTGTGATCCTGTTGGCCTGGTCTTTGTTTCTACCTCCGTTGGCATCTAGTCTCTGTCTCTAATCTGCTTATTTTTTGCTCCAACACTGTCAACAACTCCCCACAAACAGACCGTTGTTAAAGGTTAGTGTTTCCTGGTGTCATCCTTATTCCTACCTCAATCTTTATCTCAGCAGTGGGTCTTGAGATCTGTCTACACTGGTGCTCATGTAGCCCTTGACCCCCTTCCAAGCACCGTCTATAATTCCCCTGTGTGAGTGCTCCACCATGCATCTTCCCATCCTTCTATTGGCTCACTAGGTGGTGTCTAGTTCCTCCACGTTACGAGCCACACGGAGATGACCGTTCTGATTCCTGTTGCCTGTGCTTTCAGAAACAAGCCTCTACCCAGACACTGGCATAAGTACTTGAATGATGGCGTCCCAGTGGCTGCCTGGGTCACAGGATATGTGTGCTTTCTGGGTCACCGTGTGTTGCTGAGTTGATCCCTACAATGATGGTGCCAGCTTAGCCATCTGTGGTATGAGAGGGTCCATCATCTTCAACCTTACCAATTCTCAACATTGTTAGGCTTAATTATTGCCAGTCTGTTGGGTGAGAATGTTTATTACAGTTTTCTTTCCCTACCTCTCTCTCCCCTCTCTCCCCTCTCTCCCCTCTCTCCCCTCTCTCCCCTCTCTCTCTCCCCTCTCTCCCCTCTCTCCCCTCTCTCCCTCCCTCCCTCCTTCCATTGTTTTGCTTTCTCATGCAGGAAAGGCTGGCTATGGACTTGACTGGTCTTGAACCCCTGATCTTACTCCTCCACCTCCCCAGCGCTATGGTTGGCTTCTTGTAGTGTTAACTTGCATTTTCTGATTATTAACTCTGTTGAGTGAATGCGCTTAGTTTCTCACGCTGAAAATTTTCTTCCTGCATATCTGTCTGCCCCCTCTAAAGATTCCATGTTTTATAGTTCTTAAGAAGTCCTCAACATAAATTCTTTATCTTGTGTTGAGTGCGTTTTTCTGTAGTAAGACTTAACTTCTTAACTTTGTTTTCTTTGTCTTTTGTCTCTTTTGGCTTTTTTTTTTTTTTTTTTTTTTGGTTTTTCGAGACAGGGTTTCTCTGTGTAGCTTTGCGCCTTTCCTGGAGCTCACTTGGTAGCCCAGGCTGGCCTCGAACTCACAGAGATCCGCCTGCCTCTGCCTCCCAAGTGCTGGGATTAAAGGTGTGTGCCACCAACGCCCGGCTTCTTTTTTGGCTTTTTACACAAGGTTTCACTGTGTAACAGCCCTGGCTGTCCTGGAAATCATTCTGTAGATCAGCCTGGCCTCAAACTCACAGAGATCCATCTTCTTCTACCTTCTAGTTCTGGGATTAAAGGTGTGCGCCACCACGGCCTGGCTCTATATTTTGTTATAATTATTTTATAATTTTTTTTCTAGTGGGGGGGTTGGTGTTTGCTTCACTTAAGTCTTGGATTCCTATGAATTCCTCCATATGGACTAAGGTAGGGGTGTGTGTGTGTGTGTGTGTGTGTGTGTGTGTGTGTGTGTGTTTGAGACAGAGTCTCACTATATGGCCCTGGCTGCTCTGTAATCAGGCTGGCCTCAAACTCAGCAGGGATCTGCCTGCCTCTGCCTCCTGAGTGCTGGGACTGAAGGGGTGCATATCATGCCCAGCTTAACCACACATTGTGTTCATACACAGAGCTAATTGCTACTTCTTCCCTTGCTTAGCTATGGTACCATTCTGTTATGAACTACATATCCTTCTGCTCAGGAGAATTCCCAGCCTTGTTCTGCTTCATGCATGAGTTTTCTCAGCCCTTCTTTGCTTCATGCCCCAACTCTCCTTTTCTGCATCAGTACACTTCTGGTTTCAGAGAATGGTCTTTGTAAATCCAGCTCTGACTCCCAGAGACGAGGTCCTGACTTCTTAGTCAGGGCATTTTATAGTTCAGTTGCTGTCTATTTCTGACCTTCCCTGGTCTCCCATCTCCCCACCCCGAATCCCTTTGGCGTCAGAATCACTCTTTAGCCTTGATCAAGCTGTTATCCCTCAAAGCCACCCTGCCCAGGTTTTCCATTTCTGTCTTTTGTTAACTGTTCTCTCTCACTTTCTGGGCAAAATGGAGACACTTTCTAGAAGCTTCTCCAGCTCCCCACCCCCGTCCTCCTCTGTGCTCTGCAGCACTCTGCCTGTAACTCAGATGGCGCTGAAGATGTGCTCTCACAGCTTCAAAAACCAAACCAGGCTCCTTTGTGGGAGTGCGCCTCACTCATTTCCACATCCACTGTTCCCAAGTCATCCACCTGGCCACGTCTATCTTGTGTGTATTGTGTAGTAGCACTGGCTGGGTCACCAAATGCCTGACATGTGCCACCCAGTCTCCTTTGAGTCTCATTCTTCAGGTGAGGACACAGAGGATCAGGGAAGCTGCATAGCCCATATGGACCCATAACTATGCATCAACTGAGACCCACACAGTGTGTGTGTGTGTGTGTGTGTGTGTGTGTGTATGTACACGTACACGCACATGAAGATGGGTCCTATGCTGCCACACTGAGCTCTGTACATCAGTGCTAGGGACTGGAACTCTGGTCTGTAGTTGGTGGAAGTTTTCCTGTGCCGACTTGGTCCTCAGCCGCTCAGTCCCAAGTAAACACACAGAGGCTTATATTAATTACAAATTGTATGGCCTATGGCTCAGGATTCTTGATAGCTAGCTCTTAAACCTTAACTCAACCCATTCCTATTAATCTATGTTTTGCCACACGGCTTCATGACGTTACCTGTTATATCGCATCTTGCTTCTCCTGGTGGTGGCTCACAGCATCTCCCCTGACCCTGCCTTTCTCCTCTCTCTTGGATCTCCCACCTGGCTCCATTCTGCCCTGCCATAGGCCAATGCAGCTTTATTTATTAACCAATGGGAGCAACACATATTCACAGCACACAGAAAGACATCCCACAGCACTGGTCTTTACGTTTGTGTTTCCAATGCTTTCCCTCATTTCTGCGTGGTAAGCTTCCTCCCTAGGTCAAGACCCAGATCTATTTAGTATTCATACTCTTCTGCACTTAGGAACTAAATCCTTCACAACTTCAGTTGACACAAGGGTGCAGGAGACGTTTCCCAAACAAGAGAATTAATACTCAGAAGCAGACACATGGAGGGTAGCCCCTGGGAAAGTGCCATGGCACTCTGCGGGCTGGACTTCTGGTAGACCTCAATCTTCCTGGCAACCCTTCTGGGGTACCCAGAGCTGGTGTGTAGAGGCCAGTTTCCACTATGTTGCCAGGGAAACAAGGTGCCCTGTCATAGCTGCTCACCACAGCAGGGTTGCTAACACTCACTACACCCAGCTTGCATGCCGCTCTGTTTTTGTGTTGTGGGTTTGTTCTCCAGGGTGTGAGGGACCGCCCCAGTGAGCTCATCATCACTGGTCTCTGAGTACCATCCTTTGATGTGCCTTGGCACTGACCTTTCACAACGGGCTCCAGGGGATATCTAGAGGGCTTGTCCTGGACCTCCTGGTCCTCCAGATCCCTACCCTAGTGGGTCCTGTCTCCCACTAGAGTCAGACTAGTGACGTGAAGGGCAGCCAGAGATGAGACATCAAGAACTCCTCCTTGACTCAGCTTGCTCCTTTGGTTCAGCTTACCCTAACTTCTTGGGGCAATGTGAAAGGCCTGGCAGTCAAGGTGGCAGCCTCAGAAGCTCTCAGCCCTGGGAGCCCAGAGACTCGGGTCTGAGTTCTGGCTCATTGTTAACCCCACTTTTCAAAATTAAGTTCTGTTCATTTGGGCATCAAACATTAGCTTAGCACTAGGCCCAGTGTTGGGCTCTGGGTCACCCAGGTTAGACACACTTCTTTCTCTTGCCCAAATCACAGTTTTATGGGAATGTCAAGCTTGTGTCCAATATAAAATCAGTGGTAACACCCCGAAATGGGAGAATTGCATTTATTTCTTCAAACTTCTGACTGTCCCCACCTTGGGCCCATAGATAGCAAAATGTTCTTAAGAAGCACACATGGCAGGTGGGCATGCTGTCTGACTGTCCCACTTCCTCAACAAGTGTCCTGTCCATTATTTTCTCACCTGTGAAATGGGATGATGAAGGCTGCCTCAGATGACGACCCAGGATGAGGTGATGTTTTAGTTATGATGTTTCATTGCAGTAATAAAAACCCTGATCAAAGCAAGTTGAGGAGGAAAGGGTTTATTTGGCTCACACTTCCACACTATAGTCCATCACTGAAGGAAGTCAGGACAGGAACTCACACAGGGCAGGAGCTGATGCAGAGGCCATGGAGAGGTGCTGCTTACTGGCTTGCTCCCCATGGCTTACTCAGCCTGCTTTCTTGTAGAATCCAGGACCACCTGCCCAGGAATGGTCCCACCTACCATGGACTGGGTCCTCCCCAATCGATTGCCAATTAAGAAAGTGCCCTACAGCTGGATCTTATGGAGGAATTTTCTCAGTTGAGGCTCCCTCCTCTCTGATGACTCTAGCTTGTGTCAAGTTAACATAAAACCAGCCAGTCCGGGTGATGAGGGACACATGATATCCATAGCCTTGGAGTTCACCTCGTGAGTGTCCTCTTTGTCCTTTCCTGGAGAATATAACTTCCCTAGAAGATGATTCCCCTTTGTGCCCCACATTCACACATGGATGGGCCCATTAGAGGGAACAATGTATCTCCAACCACATAGGACATGGAGGGGGAAGTGGCCAGGAGCAAGGGGCCTGGCTGCCGAGTGACAGCCATTGACCATGCTGAAACTGCTGTGCGCCACTCTTTGTCACTGAGGGCAGTGTCCTGTGAGGACACATGCTATTGAAGGGTGGCTTTGGAAAAGACACAGGACACCACACTGAGTATCCTTATTTGTGACGGGCACTCCAACCTGGGAACGCCAGGCTTCAGGCTGGCAGGTTTCCCCAAGGATCCTTCTTTCCCAGAGGCCGGCTGGCCTACCTGCCTGCCCTCCCTCCCTCTCTTCCTCCCTCCTTCCCTCCTTCCTTCTAATGCCCTGGCCTGGAGTCTATTCTGGAGCCTGAGCATGGCACAGTGTGGACTTTGAAGGGTACAACTTGAGACCTCGGGAGAGCCGCAACTTGGGTAGATTCACAGCTGCATCCCACCAGATCCTGCTGTGGGGGCTCCTTTGGAAATGCCTCACTAAAGACAGTACCCTGAGTTCATCCCAGGTCCAGCGCTGGTAGGATTGGTGAAGAGTGCAGGATCCTTTCTGAGACCTAATATCTGAGTTACCCTAAACGGTCTTGGGGCTTTTCATCCAAGGACCAAAGAGAGACCAGGCTGCATCATGTGGTCAGCTGTACATATGCTAAGGGTTCATGTTACAGATGGAGGAATTCAGGTGTCAGGAGACTGAGTCACGCACATACATATACCACACTCTTCCTGATACTTCTGATGGAATGGGAAGATGACCATGTCTCTATGTTCAAAGATAAAATGGAATATGAAATTATGTAAATGTGACGCATATAAAGATACTAGAAAGGACAAACTGTAGGTAAATGTGCACAGGAATAAAGGCAGTTTTTCTCTGTTACTTATACGTGGATGTGTGTATGAGTATTTACATGAGTGAACACATGTGGGGAGGGTACTCAGGTTGCCAGTCGGTGTCTTCCTGGATCACTCTCCTCCTTATATGTCAAGGCAGGGTCTCACACTGACTTTGGAGCTCAGGACTTCACATAGTCTGGCTAGCCAGCTTCCTCAAAAGATTCTCTGTCTCAGTCTCCCAGACGCTGGGATTACAGGCACACCTCCACGCCCACTCAGCTTTTGTGTGGGGTTTGGGGCGTGGAACTCTGATCATCATGCTCACATGGTAAGTGCCCCCTTCCCTGAGCTGTCCCCCATTCTCCACCTCTGAACCCCATCCCCAGACCTCTTTTCTCCTTAAAAGGAAGCCAGTCCTAGTGGGTCAGAACTACCCAATTCAAGGGTGATCTTTTCTTGACTAATTATATATGCATTTGGACCCTGTATTCCAATAAAGCCACATTCTGGCAAGGACATGAATTTTGGGGAGATACTATTAATCCAACCCAGTATACAGGCCAATGGTGGAAGGTGCCAAGGTTGTATTCTACACAACACACTGATGCTTCAGCCCACAGAGTCTGCCGACGTGCAGGAGGAAGTGGAAACGAGGGCAGAGCTGGGCCAGAGCTTTGTAAGCTTTCCCGGGGAATCCTGCCAGGCCGCTCAGAGTGATGTAGAGGAGTTCAGGTCCTTGGTGTTTACCATGGTCATATGCCAGGGCTTGGATGTGAACTCACGTCTCCCAGTGCCAAAGCCCTCGTACCCGCCCTCTTCCAGCCCCAGACTCAGCCCTGCAGCACGGCTATTCTTGGAAGGTACAAAACTGTAAGACTTTGTCTGTTGTCCCTAAGGTACAAGGTCATATGCACACCACGCATGACCCACAGCCTCCGCACACCCCATACATCACATGTGCAGTATACGTGCACACCAAACGTCACATATATACCACACATACATATACCACATACACCCACATCTTCCACATACCCTCACTACCCCCTACTATATACACCACACATACGCACACCATACATAGCACATCCTCCACACCTACCTCAAGTACATATAAACATCATACACACCCCTCTGCTCATCCCAATATTACATGTGCACACAATCTACACACACCACCTACCATATACACCCAATACACACCATACGCACACAGTACACACATCACACATACGCCCTCCACATAAATATGCTTTCCTACCACATACTTATTATACTCACACAAACACACTGTAACGTACACTCCCCACACTCCATATACCACACAGGCCTTTCCCATAACATACACTCCCACCCCACACGCACACAGAACCCCCACACCACATACAGGATACTTACAACTTTGTGCATATACCATACCTTATGCCCAGAGGGCAGTCACCTTGTAGCCCAACTCACCACAGGCATTTGGGAATCAAACTTGTTCCACCTTGGTTCTCCACACTTCCTTCCTGGTGATCTTGGGCACTCGCCAGGTTGGATTGTGCCTCCAAAAACCAGGTGCTGATGGGAATCTCAGGCTTGGGAAAGGCTTAGAAATAACATTAAGCCCATTCTTGACTCTGGCGCTGACTTTTCAGTTCATGTCTGTGTCTAAGTCAGTGTTGCGTTGCTGTGAAGAGATACAATGGCCACGGCACCTCTTGTAAAGTGTTCACCTGGGGGCTGGCTTACCGTTTCAGAGGGTTCGTCCATCGTCACCACAGAGGGGAACATGGCAGCAGGCGCGACGTGTGGTGCTGGAGAAGCAGCTGAGAGCTACATCCTGATCCGCAGGCAGAGAGAGAGAGCCTGGGCCTGGCAGTTGGCTTTTAAAACTTCAAAGCCCACCCTAGTGACACACTTTCTCCAACAGGGCCACATCTCCTAATCCTCCTACTCCTTTCAAACAGGTCCACTCCCTGGTGACTAAGCATTCGAGTATATGAGCCTATGGGGGCCCTTCTCATTCAAACCACCTGACTCAGTTTCCCTCTTCTGGGCCGAATAGCATGGCCACAAGGTACTCTTTGGTAAGATCTTTGAAAACCTGAGGCAAGGTGGTCGTCAGGGCTACAAATGTCCTCAAGCCCTAGTAATGGACAAGGCAGGAGCTGATAGGAGTCTGAGGGTCGTCACATCCTGGGACAGCCCTTCAGAAGAGACTCGGGGGGCAGGGTGACTCCTTCTGGTGTTTTAACTGTGATTTATGGCTCTCCGGAGATTATACGCTGCTTGAAAGGGAGATTCATTAGAAACCCACGTGTTTAGTAGGTAGGATACTGTATCTAAAATTACCCCAGTAAAAGTCGGCATAGCTGGCCTCAACCTGGCACCTCTGCACCCTGCCCACTGAGCTGGTCAGCTGTCTCTGAGACTGTCGGCTTTCAAGGGTGCTGACGCTCCAGACGGCTCCTGACAACACCCCAGGGCCGTTCGTGAGCAAACCAACCTCTTCCAGTTACTCAGCAGTTGAACAGAAACCCTCAGAGGGTGGCTGGAAAACACACACATGTACACACACACACACACACACACACACACACACACTCTCATTCACAGACACACATACTCATTCACAGACACACACACACACACTCATTCACAGACACACATACACTCATTCACAGACACACTCATTCACAGACATACATACACTCATTCACAGGTACACATACCCCCATATACACAGATATCTTATACCACACAATATACATACAACACACACATATGTTCTCACAAATGCCATACATACAACATATACACAGCACACCATACACATTTACACTCAGTTACACACATACACTACATACAACATACACAGACAATACACACGTGTTTACACACACAATATACCATACACACACATTTGCTGACATATACACATAGCACACATACTCACATTGAAAAAGCAGGATATGGCTCTCTCCAATGACTGCAAAAGAGTTTATGTGCGTGTGTTTGTACTGTGTATGGAGGAGACGTATTTGAAAGATACCTGCTTTCAAATGTGTCTCCACATGGCCTTTAGTTCTTCCTCCAAGGCATCAGAATCTCTGAGCTTTCATTGTGACATTTGTCCAATGAGGACAGGAGGATTGCGGTAAAGGTTTAACCTGGACATGACCATGCATATGAGGCCCCTGGCCCAGGAAGCAATAAGCAAATAACTGTATGTTTATTCCTCCTTGGAGACATTTATCAGCTATTAGTCTTTTTATTTGAGAACGTATTTTGGAAAATGTTGGTCTAAATACAGATATCTTTCATCCATCACGTGTGAATTAGGAAAATATCATTCTAATACCTACTCCATGGTTGTTCATGACTCCAGGAAGCAGGAAGAACCAGGAAAATGATCATCTTACCTTTGGTGTGTTCAAGGTCTAGTGGGGGGCAGGTAGGTGGATGAAGTGGGTTCTCTGGACCCACCCTCTGTCACTCCCACACTTTTCCTAATACACTGGTACAGTTGCACTCTGACCCTGCCCCCTTACACTCTGCAGGCTCCCTGAGCTCACATAAAGCCTTCAAAGGCCTCAGGCCCACTGTGGAAACTGGAACATTATTGCCTTTGAATAGCCCATCTGTCCACTGCAAAATCCACCCTTCTCCTGGAGTCTTTTGGGGAGTCCTTTCTTGGTGTGGCCTATATTTTGTTATCTTGACTCCCATGGCAAAGTCAGGGTCGAGAGCAGATGCCAAATCAATGTGGTTGAACTGAGGATTTTTTTAAAGCAATATCTTCTTCTTTTAAATATTTCCCATTAGTCAATATTTTGAAGAAAGAAACTGTCCAGACCAGAAATGTGTGGCCATCCACTCGACTGAGAAATGAGGTGGGGGTGGGGGTGGGGGGACATGTTGTAAACATAAGCTAGCTGCCCAGAGCCCAGTACAGGCTGAGCCAGAACCATCCTGCCTGGGCCTTCTGCTCATCACCCTGAGCAAGGGATTCTTGTCAATTATTTTCTCCATTCCAGGCCAGCAGCAAAGCGCTGAGCATAGGTGTGGATTCAACATATTTTTGATGGATGGTCAAAGACTCAAGCCACTTATCACCAAGCCCCAAGTGATTGAAAGTGGAGTACTCACACATCTAGGCAGGAAATCACTCAGGGACACTTGTGACGGAGACGAGTGCCGTCACTGTTGAGAGGTGTCGTGGTGACTGATATCTGTGACGGCTTCTGGAAATACAGCTGGAGGATGTGATCACGTCAGCTCCAGAGCAGCTTCCAGCCTGGGTAGGAGGAGCTTGTTCTGATGATTCCAACACCTATGTGAGTGCTTTTCACTGGCCACTGTGTGAACAGCAGTAGGGGACTCGGAGGCCTCCTGAGGAAAATGTGTCCGTTTAAGGCATTGTTTCTGGCTTCCTGCTCTGCACAAGAGCCCCGAGCCCCTGGGGCTTATGGAGAATATTCCAGACTTAGAGTCAGAATATCTGGGTTTGAGTGTGTCCAAGGAAGGAGATTTGTAATGAGTACTTTCCTTAGTGATGGAGAGTTGATTCAATGAAAATGACTATTTTCTGCCTTTCTCCATTTCAGAAAGAGAAAAAGAGTCTGTATGTGCACACATGTGTGATATGTATGGACACACATGTGTGTGTTTGTACTCATGAATGTGTGTTTGTGTGCATAGGAGGGCCCAAAGGGGATGTCCAGAATCATCCTCCATGGATCCTTCACTTTATCTACTGAAGCAGGGTCTCTCAATCAGTCTTAAGAGTTCGATTGAATCTTGCGAGGACGCTTAGCCAGCTTGCTCTGGGGACCCCACCCTAGCCTTCCAAGACTGGAATTACCGGTTGCGCGCCATGTCCATGGTGCATCTGTACAGAAATCTGTACCCTGGTCCTCACGCTTGCCACACAAGCTGTTCAACCTCTGAGTCACCTCCTTAGCCCTCAAATGGGGGTTTTTATCTGAGGATCGCAAAATCAGGTGAAGGAGCACAAGATCCAGCGTGATCAGTAAAGTCATCGCTGGAGAAGAGAAAGTACTTAGACGAAGCTTATAGGCAAGACAGACGGACAGCGTCAGGTATTTAAAGGTGACAATCAGGGCCCAGTGGAGGGTGACTTCTGCCTTGCCTTGTGTTTGCCTTTTAAAATCTGTATGATTTGTTGTTGTTTGGAAATTAAATGTCCCCTCAGGTTTGTCTGTTAAAGTCTAGGCTCCTGGAGCTGATGGTTCTATTTTGGAAGGTTCTGGAAGCATTAGGATGTAGAACTTAACAAGAAGTAGGTCATCGGGGACACATCATGGTGGTGGTGGGGGGTGTGTCTTGCATCCAACCCCTCTCTGTCAGCAGCCACAGCACTCTCTCTGAGTCCCCACATAACGAGAGCTTCCAGAAGCTTCTGTTCCAGGGATGGAGTGGGTGTTCTTCAGCACTACTCGGGCTCTGTTTCAGCTTGACTCACTGGAGTCCTTGAGGGTATGGTCCAGCTTCCAGGACCGCTGTAGTGTCAGAGGCCAAAGCAGGTCCATCTGATAGCTCAGGGATGCACAGGCTTTTTGGAAGCTAGTGTGGAACATTTGGAATTTTTGGTGGGCTACAGATGCCCTGAAGCCTGCACTCTGGCTAGGGAAGTGCGTGTGTCCAGGACCTTCCTTCACCTGCCCTACCTCTATCCTACCTGAGTGGCGGAACTCAGCCAGGTCAGTTTGCCTGGTCCAGTCTCAGCTCCTCCAGATTCAAAATGGAGATACCAGGAACATACTCGGTGTGTGCGGGGAAATAGTTGTTGAATACTCTGGGAAGGACAGATGTGAAGTACTGTCACATTTAACCTCTGGAGCCAGTATGGCAGATTCTCACTTTTTTTTTTTTAACAACATCTGGAAGCCAGTGGTACATCTGCTTCCTCTTGCTACTTCCTAGCGTTCATCTCATGGGAGAACTCAGAGAATGGCTTACACAGGATGGCACATGGAGACTGATGACAGGCTTCCAAATCTGCTAGTGTAGCATCCTTGGCACACAAGAGGGAAGTTTAGCATGGACTAGTTAGCGGCTTAGCTTCTCGGTGATCTTTTTTGGTAATGTGTACACAAAGCCAATGCACATTCTTCCCACCTTAGCCAATGGGCGATACGGTGTTGGCGCCCATGTTGGCTCCACCTAGGTCACAACAGACATTCGGCAGTTGTCACGGTTTGGATCTCAAGTATCCCCTGCAGGCTCGTATTATGCATACTTGGTTCCCATCTGGTTCTGCTAGTTCAGATCTGTGGGCCCTTGGGGAGGAAGGCCTGGCTAACAGAACTAGGTCACTAGGGCAAACCTTTAAAGGTTGGAGCCAGACCTCTGGCCCTAGGTCCCGCTCTGCTTTCTGTAGGTAACCTCTCACAAGCTCCTGTGACGATGAGCTCCTCTGTGCTCTCCTCATCAAGATGGACTGACAGTCTCTGAAACAGTGACTGTTCCTATGACTGTTCTGTCTGGTATTTGCTCACAGCGGTGCAAAAATAATGGATATATCACATCCATGCGTATCAATGGGCCATGTGGCTGTTCAGTGCTGTGATAGCCGTCTAATAGGAAAGACGAGATGAGGGAGATGGCCTTAGTTATACCCACTAGTTTTTATAAAAACACACTGAAGCCGGGTGGTGGTGGTGGTGGTGGTGGTT
>CABHPH010137337.1:19477-50529 GCA_902168325.1 Peromyscus nudipes
GCGGCGGCGGCGGCGGCGGCGGCGGCGGCGGCGGCGGCGGCAGCAGCAGCAGCAGCAGCAGCAGCGGCGCATGCCTTTAATCCCAGCACTTGGGAGGCAGAGGCAGGCGGATCTCTGTGAGTTCGAGGTCAGCCTGGGCTACAGAGTGAGTTCCAGGAAAGGCGCAAAACTACACAGAGAAACCTTGTCTCAAAAAACAAAACAACAACAACAAAAAACAAACAAACAAACAAACAAAAAACAAACTCCCACACATATACACTGAAAATCATTTTAAAGACTCATCATCATTCATTCTAGCCATACTGGAGATCGACCTGAGTTCTTTATAAATGTGAGGTAAGCACTCTACCGCTGGGCCCTATCCCTGGCGTTACAGGCAGTGTCTTATGACCCGTCCTCTATGATCCAGCACTGGTTTAAAGAAGGTTTGGGGTCACCACTGTGACTCAGCCCCAGGCACAGGCTCCACTGTTCACAGGACCACGGCTTTGGGTAGTTCAGTGCCTCAGACTGGAGTGCAGCGTCCTCTGCTTGGTAGAAGCACGTCCACACTTCCCACCTTAGCCAACGGTGACATTAGTGGTGGTGGTATTGATGGTCCTACCTAGGGCACAATAGACACTTGGCAGGTCTCTGGGTGATGCCATCTGAGCTACAGTTCCAGGCTGACTCAGACACCTTAATTGGTTTCTGTGATGGGTGTGGATCTGGGGTGCACAACCCGGGTCCCGACAAGGCTGAATGAGCCCCACTCTGCAAGAGAAGGAATTGGTGTTGGATCCTCGAGGCCCCAAAGGTGTGCAATGACAGCAGAGTACTCAGTTAACATCACTGAGCCTGCTTATCCAGCTGTGTGAGCCACTCTCACTCACCAGGAGCCATAAGCCTTGACTCTCCCTCATTAGCAGTGTGAAGGGCAGAGCATCGCTTGGCCAGGTCTCTGGCCTCTAGCTGCTGCAGTCCGGGGGAAGAGCCCTCTCTCCCGGGCATAGTGGAGGACAGTGTTGGTCCATTCTTACAGACTGCCCTGGCCCAGGTTTGTTATAGCGCAGATGGTGGAAAACACCCTGGATGCTGGTTTCTGGGCAGGTGTAAATCCCACCTCCTAAAGATTCCTCAGCTCCCCAAACCCATGTGTAGATCCTGCAGTTTCTAGAGAAAGGCAGACGACACACAGTCACACACAAAACCGGGGCCAAACATCCCGTTTTTAGAGACTCTGAGCCATTTCTCAAAGAGAAGAAAATCTTCCTACTCTTTCCATGAGCATCTAGCTGTTTTCTCTTAGCCTGTCATTCTTCAGGGAGCTAGAATCACGGTGAGGATTCTGGTCTGGGAATATGGTTTGGTTACAGAGCATTTGCCTCAGCATCAATGAGGCTTCAGGTTCAATCTCCAGCGCTATGAGACTGTGGGGTGGGGGCAGGGCGGGAGAATGGGCCCCATCTTCCGTCTTATAGATATGGCACCCTGAGGCCTGGGGACGTGGCATGATCTGCCCAGCCCACTCACATGACTGTCTGAGGTAGTGACTTGTTTTGCAGCCTCCACACACTCCTGATGGTATATTTAATGATGTGATGAAGAAATGGCTTTCCAGTCACTAGTGTGTGACCTTGAGGATGATCTTTGGTGTGCTCACGTGGGCGTGCATGTGTGCATATGCACATGTGATATGGGGGCCAGGTGTTGGATGCCGGGCATCTTCCTCCACGGCTTCTCACTTGATTGGTTGATTGATGGATTGATGACTGATTCAGACAGGGTCCCTCACTGAATTGATTGGGCCATCAAGCCCAGTCTCCCGCCCCCACTCCTGTGCACTGGACAGGCTGGTGCTTGTGTAAGGACTGGGTTTTTATGTGAGAGCTAGGTCCTCTTGTGTGCATGGTAAGCACTTTACCGAGCCACCTCCCTATTATACCACGATCAGTTCCAACACAGGACGTCCACACGGATTGCGTTGCAGATAAACAGTGGGTTGATTTCAACGAAAGCTTGTGCCGCGTGCTATTGACTAACTCCTCCGGAATGCTCATTATTTTTCCTGCAAAACTGAGCTGCTGAGACTGTTCAATAGAGAGCCTGCCACAAGGAAGCATTCGATAAATATAAGCAGCAAAACAAAACAAAAAGCAAGCCTTTACAGAAGGTCATATAAACGACCTCCACGGGGTTGGGGATTTAGCTCAGTGGTACAGCGCTTGCCTAGCAAGCACAAGGCCCTGGGTTCAGTCCTCAGTTCTGGAAAAAAAGCCTTCAAGCCCTTCATGCCCCAGGTCTGTCCAGAAGCCTTTTCTGCAAAGGGTTAGATGGCAAATACTTTCAGCTCCGTGGACTGTACAGGTGGAAACTGGTCAGCTCGGCCACTGAGGAAGGCTGTTGGAACCGATGGTAATTAACAGTCACGGCCACATTCCAATATAACCTTACTTATAGAGGGTGTGGTTCCCCCCACCACACCCCAGCGTTTGCTGACACCGCCCTCCTGGTGATAACCGGTCTCCAGTATTCCAGCTGTATTTGCTCATCATTAGCTAAAAGACAAGTGTGGGCATTTTGTCTCTGTTTGTCACAGAGCCACACAAGCGGCTGTGGAGGCCACAGGCCTGGGACTCATTCCTCTGGGGACTTGCAGCCCTCTTCCCTGTCCATCTAAACTGTAGGAAGGCCCTCTCTCACCCCAAAGCTGCCCTTTCAACCACCACAGGCGTGAGTTCCGCCCACCCAGGAAAACTGGCTACTGAGAACAATTGCTCATCGCCATGGCAACTTGCAGCTCAGCCCTGCAGAGCCCCACATGCTCAAAAATGAACTCCTGGGGGAAAACAATAACATCAACTGGTTTTTTTGTTGTTGTTGTTGTTTTGTTTTGGTTGGGGTTTTTGTTTGTTTGTTTGTTTGTTTTGAGAGGTCACAGGGCCCAGAAGACCAGGGAAGGATTTGAGGAAAAAAAAAAAAATTACAAGATCAATTTTAGACAATAAACTTGTCTAAAATGCCTGGTGCCAAAGAGTGTCTCAGATGTTGCATTGTTTAGATTTTGGAGTATTTCCATATTCATGAGATATCTTGGTGTGATAGCTAATATTGGTTGTCAACATGACAGGATCTAGAATCCCCCAGAGACAAAAGCCTCTGGGCATGTGTCTTAGGAGGTTTCTAGTTAGGCAAGTGAGACAGGAAGGTCCATCTTGACTGTGGGTGAGATCACATTCCATGGGATGGGCGTTATTTATTAAGCGGCACTGTTTACCGTTCGAGAAAAGGCACAACAAAGCCCACTGTAAGATTATTAGGGGAAGGGGAACAGGGGAACAGAAGGGAGTGCTTAGGACTGGGGAAAGATCCTGCAGGAAGAGTGGGGGAATAGGTGGACCCGCTTTTTATAGGTTCCCCCCCCCCCACACGCGCATATGGGCTTACATAGCTACACCACACATGCGCATAGATAATGTGATCACAGATTACAAGTGGGATGTAAGGCCCTGGGGTAACTAAGCATCTTGCCTGGCTACTGGACAGTGCATGTGCGGCCATGTACCTGGGGGAGTGGCTAGGAATTCTAACAATGAGTCCTGAATAAAAAGAAGGAAGGTCCTTCTGACCAACCACCTCACACTCCTGCCACCGCACCGGGACTCTCCTGTGATGGTGGAGGGTCCCCTTCAACTGCAATCCCATACCCTCCCTCCCCTAAGTTGCTGTCATTGGGTATTTAGCCACAGCAGTGAGAAAGCTAATATACTTCCGGAGGGGAGCCCCGTCTAGACACGAAGCTCCTTTATTTTTATAAATACCCCATGCACGCAGCATGGAGGCAACGTCAGACAATATTTTCAGCGAGTGCACCCGGACTTTGAGTGTGGCCCTTCACACATGTGGTGGTTTCCACTTCTGCAGCCCAGGCAGTACTAAGAAAGTTACAGATATTTGGAGCACTGGAGCTTTCCGACCAGGGATGCTCAACCTGTAAACATTCTGATAGAAACAGGGTTGCGATGGCCTTGGAGGTGGTGTGGAATTTCCTCTTTCTCAACTACATTTTCCTTGCCACCATGGTATCATTGGTCACCCTGGCACCAGTCACCTACCTGGCACCTTCCAGGTCTTAGGGACACAAGGATGAGGCGGCCATTGTCACCTCCTCTGAGACCTTAGTGTTTAGCACAGGGAGCCGAAGAAATAAAGTAAATCACAAATCAAAAATCATGCAGTACAGGGAAACGCAGTGGGACTGGAGAGAGGTGGCTCCGTGGTTAAGAGCACTCGGTGCTCTCGCAGAGGACTCGGGTTCCATTCCCAGCTCTCACGTTGGCTCACAACCATCTATAACTTCAGATCCAGGGGATCCGACGCCCCCTCCTGGCCTCATTCTGGAACTGCATGTGGTGGATACACATGTAGGCCAAACACCCATATACATTTAATAAAAAAATCACTTTTTTTTTTTCCAAGACAGGGTTTTTCTGTGTAGCTTTAGAGCCTGTCCTGGAACTCACTCTGTAGACCAGGCTGGCCTCGAACTCACAGAGATCAGCCTGTCTCTGCCTCCCGAGTGCTGGAATTAAAGGAGTGTGGATCATTGCCAGGCCAAAAAAAAAAAAAATCACATTTTTAAAATAAAAAAATGCATAATAAGAGACGATGTCAGCCGGGCGGTGGTGGTGCACGCCTTTAATCCCAGCACTCAGGAGGCAGAGCCAGGTGGATCTCTGTGAGTTCGAGGCCAGCCTGGGCTACCAAGTGAGTTCCAGGAAAGGAGCAAAGCTACACAGAGAAACCTTGTCTCGAAAAACCAAAAAAAAAAAAAAAGAGAGAGAGACGATGTCTAGACAAGACCATGAGTAAACCTGTCTAGAAGGTACAATGAGAGTTGGCCTCTCAGAGAAAAAGACAGGATAAGTCATCTAGACAAAAACAGAGGACAGTCTCTTCCCACCGTAGGAAAAACATTGTGAAGGGCCCAAGGCAAGAAAGACACATGTTCTGGGTAAGGAAAGGAGAGTGACCAGGTTCTGAGGGAGAAGTCACGCGGGATCAGACGGACTGAATTTCCGCTCCCCGTCTTGGTGAGTGTATTGCTCTGGGAATCAGCAGCCATTCCCCCTCCCCCCCCCATACAGGGCACTATTTACAAAGGTGTTAGAGGAGCAAACAGGAAGTGGGGCAGGGGTCGAAGTTACAAAGGGGATAAAGGATTGTCATCCCGAAGCCAGCCAGACACCAGGGAGCGTGCTGTGAGCATGCTCTCCCTCCCTGTGAAGCCGCGCTCCCTCCCGTCACACCAGTGAGCAAACTAAGAGCTTGAAGAAGAAAGGCAAGGGCTTTGCTTTTATTGCTTACGGAGCCCTCCAACAAAACAAAACAAAAACCTCTAGCAAAAAGAACTGAAACAATGGGAAAAACTGTTAGCGTGAGTGAACAAGGCCCTCTGCCGAGCCGGCAGGTGCCAATGGGTGCTCCAGACCCACAGTTACACAGATGACCTTAGTTAAACTCAGTGTCACCAAGCAAAGCAAAAAGACGTGACTGCGAGGAAGCGGACATTGGGGGATGGAGGGGAGGTTAGCGGGGGCTTGAGCTGGGATCTGTGGTTGCAAGCATACCATCCCAGCATGTGTGAGGTGGAGGCGGAATAATCAGGAGTTGAAGGCCAGCCTGGGCTACATGAGGCAGAGTTTCATACAAGAGTGGGAGAGGACAGCGCTTAGAATGCACCATATACATGTCTGAAATTGTCAAAGAGCAAATTAAAGTTACACAGAAAATAAAAAGACTAACCACGGATAGAAAATTAAGTCCAGGCTATTAACAAAGTGTTGCTCAAAGGATACCTACGTGGCCCCTCGCTGGATTCTGTACACTTCTCAGAAGGTGGGGTCTAGCACAGAACAACACAGAAAAAGGCATTTAATCTGTATTTGGTAATGACCCTGACCCTTGTTTTCACCCCTCCATTCCCACAGTCAAAACCTGACCTTCAGTGGTGTTCAGCGGTCAAGCCTGTAATCCCAGCCTTTGTGAAGTATAATAAGAAGGATCAGGAATTCAAGGTCATCTTCAACTACTTAGCGAGTTTGAGGCCAGCCTGGGCTACACAAGATCCTGTCTCAAAAACTAAAACCGAAACAAAAATCTGCCTTTGTCCTCCGTGACAGTCACCTCTCAGCAATTACTGTAATCTACAACCGCCAGAGCCAGACTCAGGGTCATAGAGTCGGGAGACTCAGACTCATAGAATTTGAAAGGGGCAGGTTGAGGTGGGGCGGTGACCTTCTCAAGGTCACAGGGAATGGAATTGAAGCACTCCGCCTTGAAAGCAGCTCCCTTCTCTAGGCACAGATCACATTTTGCCCAGAAGGCAACACTTGGAAGGCTGGGTGTCTTAGTCAGCATTCTCTTGCTGTGAAGAGACACCAAGACCACAGCAGCTCTTATAAAGGAAAACATTTAATTAGGGCTGGCTTACAGTTCAGGGGTTTAGCCCATCATCCTCATGGCAGGGAGCATGGAGGCACACCGGCAGACAAGGTAGCTGAGAGCTCTACATCAGGATCCACAGGCAGCAGGAAGTGACCGACTCTGGGCTTGAATAGGTTTTTTGGAACTTCAAAGCCCACCCTCAGTGACACACTTCCTCCAATAAAGCCACACCTCTTAATTCTTTCAAATAGTGCCACTCCCTGGTGACCACGTATTCAAATCCGTGAGCCTATGATGCCATCTGTATTCAAATGACCACACTGGCCCAGCAGAGCATCCAGTCCTGTGGATCCTTGTCCTGGCTGCATGTTGGAGTCACAGGGGGCGCTTTGAAATGACAGTCCCCTGTGACTGCACCTCTACATCAGAATCTGTGTAGCTGAGATGTGTTCATAACAGCAGTTAGCACCAACAACCACTGTGGTTCTCAATACATGGCTCTGGAAATGGGAAACGCCCAGAACCCGGTGAGTGACGGGAAGGCAGAGGGCCTCACACAGGGCTGGCTGAGTCCACATGCAGGAATCCTAACATGATGAATTCCTACCTACGCTTGAGACAGGCTCCATTTGGTCTCATCAAAGCATCTGGGTGGTGGTGGCACACGCCTTTAATCCCAGCCCTTAAGAGGCAGAGGCAGGTGGATCTCTGTGAGTTTGAGGCCAGCCTGGTCTACAAAGTGAGTTCAAGACAGCCAGGGCTACACAGAGAAACCCTGTCTCGAAAAACTAAGGGAAAAAAAAGCATTGGAGAACCCCACTAGGAGGACATGTGGACAGGAACATGTATCTTACAGGGCAGTACACAATCTGTAACTGTCCTGGAAGGAATGAAGATATTCGTGTGTGTGTGTGTGTGTGTGTGTGTGTGTGTGTGTGTGTGTAAGAGTAGTAGTAGTTTCTTGTCAGGACTGCCGGCCTGCAAATAATGACATGGAGACTTACTAATTATGAAAGCTTGCCCTTAGCTTGGGCTTGTTACCTCATCTCCATCCTGCCCATCCTGCTTCCTCTGCATCTGGCTGGCAACTCCGCCTTTCTTCTTCCCAGAGATCTCTCTCTGCTCGGAAGTACTAGCTAGCTCTCCTGCCTAGCGATTGGCATTCAGCTTTTTATCACACCAATCACAGCAACACATCTTCATACAGTGTACAAATATTCTACAACATTGCCCCCTTTTTGTCTAAATAAAAAGGGAAGTTTTTTTTAACTCTAATACAGTAAAACTACATGCAATAAGAACAATTATCAGGTAAGAATTACATTTACAATATCCAGTCTATCTCTATTTGGCAAATTCATAGAAAATATTCCATTATCTATCCTATATTGGTGAGTCAAAGTTTTGTACCTAATTTATTTCCTATCATAACTTGCATTACCAACTTAAACATATCTTTTTAGACCTTAAGACATCTTCTTAGATAAATAACTTAAACTTTTTTGTTTTTCAACTGTGTAAACTTTACATTGCCGAATGTGAGTTTTGTTTTGAATTTGGTAACAAGAAAAACTGTAACTATAATTATTAGTCTTCAACCCCATCAGAGACCTGAGAAGGATACAATGTTACCTGAGTAAACAGGAAGTGCAGAGCAAACAACTTCCGAAACTATAGAAATAACAGAAACAGCTGGCTGCCTGGACAGTCACCTAAGATTCCTCCATAACATTGGAGCATCCATCTTCAGCCTACAGGCCTACAATATCTGATAGACTTTTTTGTGAAGTAGGAAGTTTTAAAGAACTGTCTTACCTTACCTTGGCAAACTTGGGCAGTTGCTTTCTTTTGTGCCCTGCTTGTTCAGTGGACAGCACACTGTCAGCAGTCAAGGCAAGGGCAGTTTCTTGGCCCAGTGGCTAACTTTGCCACAATGAACACAAACTCCACATGGAGGTTCCTCCATGCCCATCATCCTTTTTTGAAGTATATTGGTGCTGCCAGGAGCAGATGTGTCTCACTGTCATGAAAAGCCTTATGTATTAAAACATTTTTTTTTTCTGAGACAGGGTTTCTCTGTAGTTTTGGAGCCTGTCCTGGATCTTGCTCTGTAGACCAGGCTGGCCTCAAACTCAAAGAAATCCGCCTGGCTCTGCCTCCCGAGTGCTGGGATTAAAGGCATATGCCACCACTGCCCGGCTATTAAAACATTTTAAATACCATATTTTGTAGGTCTCTGAAGTGTTTGAAGACTACCTATCTAGCATGTATCTCTGTTGAACCTTGAAAACATACCTAATGTGACTACAAGTTTGATTATTATAGATAACGAACTAATAACCTGTAGTTCTTAATTATACATTACATTTTTAAATGAGCTGCCTAGGTACAATAACTTAAACAAGAGTAGAAACATGTATACAGTGTAAAAAAAATAGTTTTAAGTGTGTATCAGTATACAAAAATCCATGCCAATGTAAGACATTTAAGATTAATAGTTGCTTTTTAGTTTAAAGCAGAATCAATAATCTACCCTTTCATCTTTTCATTCCCATATTCCCTCCTTTTTCTTTTCAGAATGAGATCCCTGACTCTAATCTCTTTTGTTCAGCTTTCTCCCTGACCATGACCAACAACCAATCCCCCTAAATGATGATAAACATCCATAATCCATCAAATAACCAAAAGCTATCTACCTCACCTCTTGGGAATGTGGGTATCCTGTTCTCTAGACTGCTTCCTGTTGTCTGGAGACAACGGCATCTCTAGGGGACCCTGAGAAAATTGGGACAGTGGTCAAGTCCTGGGAGAACTAGCTGTATTGTTTTTTGTTTAGTCTCTGTGTGATGGGAAAGTGCAGGACTTATCTGAAGTCTTGGCTGGAGTAGTCTGTGAGGCTGGACCATCTCAGCTAACAGCTTTGAAGTTATTCTGGATGCAGAATTTTGAGAAAACTGCAATGGAGGTATTCTGAAAGGCTAGATCACCTCGGCTACTTGTTTTTATTGGTGTCCAGTGCTTTTTTTTTTTTCTGAAATCACACAAACTTTCAAAGGTAACACAAATATCTGTATCAACACAAGTATAGAATATGTGATGTGTACAAGTCAGCTAATGATTTTTTTGTTCTATGTTTGAGCAGGTAAAAGTCATCTGTTAACTTTATATGTTTGTTTGGACTGTATAACCAAACCTCTATCCATGCCATATGAAAGGATGGCATGTAATAATAAGTCATCATGAGGACTGTGTAGCCCACAAGATTTATCACGTCTCATCCAGTCTCAGAGCTGTACCCATGTTGAGGGATCAGCATATACGTTACCTGTTTGTAGTTTTTCTTTTGTTTTTTTCTTTATGCCTGTAGCCAAGATTTCCAGGAGGTCTACCACAATCAAATCTGGTCTTTATTAACTTTGAAGGAATCCATAGCTTTTTGTCTCCTATGGAAACAAAAGCACAACCTCTCCCCTGATGTAACACATTGTCCACTTCCATTCTGAAGCCCAGACATCCCTGAAGTATATAGGCTGATTTAATTCAGCAGTCCCTTCCACAATCCAGTGTCTCTCAGCAACCGACATTCTCTGTTCCTTAGCATTTAAAAAATTCAAAGTCAGCAATACACCCTATAGGATCCAGACACCCTGTGTATTTCCCATTCTTATGTGGCTTGTTCTTTTTATACTATTTTACCCTCTCTTTATAGACTTTATTGTTTTTTAAATTATTTTTTTTTCTGTGACTGTCTATACCCATTTTCTTTGGCACCTAAGCACCTTTTAAAGCATACTGTACCTGTTCAGAGGTTTTCTCCATCTAGACCTGACTTCCTGCACATCTGTAGCATTCTCTGGCCATGTGAGATAAATCTGCCATGTCAGCTGCAGTGTGGCTCAGTTTAGCACATGGTGCTAGTGGCTGGCTCTGCGCCCTTTAGGTCTGCAGGCAACGGTGGGAGCTGAGCCTCTGTATGCCCTGAGCATTGTCTCACCTGAGAGACGGCAGGACTAGGAAGCCACATCTGGCTCCTTGTCCAGAACTTTTCTTAGCTTTCTCAGGTCCTATGTTTGGGCGTCATGTTGGACAGCAAATATAGCGAGCTTTCTTGTCAAACTACCGTTGGACCACCAGCCCACAAATAATGACCTGGAGACTTATTATTAATTATGAAAGCTGGGCTGGAGAGATGGCTCAGTGGTTAAGAGCACTGGCTGCTCTGCCAGAGGTCCTGAGTTCAATTCCCAGCAACCACAAGGTGGCTCACAACCATCTGTAGTGAGATCTGGTGCCCTCTTCTGGTCTGCAGGCATACATGCAGGCAGAACACTGTATACATACATAATAAATCTTTTAAAAAAAATTATGAAAGCTTGGCCTTAGCTTAGGCTTTTTCCCAATTAGCTCTTATAACTTAATTATCATATATATATATATATATTTTAAATCTACATTCTGCCATGTGCCTCGGTTACCTCTTAGTACAGCACATCCAACTTGTTCCGAATCTACTGGCAAAATCACCTGCCTAGATTTCTCCTCCCAGTTTCTCTCTCTCTGCCTGGAAGTTCTGCTTATTCTCTCCTGCCTAGCTATTGGCCATTTAGCTCTTTATTAAACCAATCAGAAGACTCCTTAGGCAGAGACATATTTTTATAGTGTAAACAAATATTCTGTAACATGTGTGTGTGCATTTGTGTGTAGTGTTTGTGTGTGCATATATGTAGTGTGTGCATTCATGTGGAGGCCAGAAGCTGAGATCAGGCGTCTTCCATTATTTCTCTCCAATCTGATCTTTTGAGACAGGGTTTCTCACTGAACCTGGCATTCACCTACTGGCTAGACTTGCTAGCCAGGAAGCTCTGAAGAGTCTTTCCACCTCCTCTCACCGTGAATGTTAAAGTTATAGATTCACGTGATTACACCCAACTCTTTTGTGTGAATTCTGGGGATCTGAACTCAGGTCCTCAGGTATGTACAGCAGGAACTTACCAACTGAATCGTCCCGGAGTGAAAATATCCTAAAGAGACCTATGTCTCTCCCTTTGGCTGTGAGTTGATTGAAACAACGGTCCCAAGAATTAGAAATTCTATGGCAGTCTCATGCTGTGGAAGGAACAGGTGCCAGCGGAGGAGGACCTGGTCTCCCAGGAAGAGATTTCACACAGTTCTGACAACATATCATGACACCTTTCAGGAGAGACTGGATCAGTGGTGATGAGCGAGACCACACCTTGACCAGGACTGTTTAGTGAAGCTCACACCTTGTCCTCTGTTTAAACCTAAACCTCCCGCCTGTGAGATGGCACAGTAGGTAAGAGCACTTGCCTATCCACCCGAGTTTTATTCCCCAAATCCACAGTGGAAAGAGAGAAACAGCTCTTGGAAGATATTTCCTGACCACACATGTGCCATGTACACACACACACACACACACACACACACACACAAAATAATAATAAAATAAACTTTAAAAAATAATCCTAAACCTCATGTCAGGACTCTGAAGGTGGACTTGGCGGGGTTGGGGTGGGGTGTGTGTAACTGGACCCTTTTATTGGCTCCTCTTCCCATGCAGACTCATTGACTAAATCTACTTTCTTTGACTTTTCACCTGTCTTATTGCATATAGGTGGCTGAGCCTGGCTCGTTAGGGCTGCCGGGGCCCAGGCTCTGGTCCTCG
Source organism: Peromyscus nudipes (assembly GCA_902168325.1). Lineage (NCBI taxonomy): Eukaryota > Metazoa > Chordata > Mammalia > Rodentia > Cricetidae > Peromyscus > Peromyscus nudipes. The sequence continues at coordinate 31,590 of CABHPH010137337.1, forward strand.
GAGCCCTGATAGCTGATCCAGGCTACAAACTGGGCCACTCTACTGTTCTAATGTCTCCACCATTTCTGGACTCAGAGAGTCTTAGTCACCTCTCTTCCCTCAGTGCCAAGGCCCCTGTGGTCTCTAGCGTCCAGTCGCCTGTGGTGTGCACCGTCAGTGTCACTGAGCAGGTGAACTACTCAAGCACGGACACAGGCCAATAAGCCAGCCTTGCCAAGAATGTGAGCCTCGGTCTGCACTGATCCAAGCAATAAGCTTTGCCCTCTCTTTATCCATCTCTGTGTAGCTCACTCCCGAACAAGCTGAAGGATCAACCTGTCGGTCATGGGCCGGATGCCAGAGCTCTTCCGATCAGAGCCTGGGCCCTGGCAGCCCTGACAAGCTAGGCTCAGTCACTTGTCCTCCACAGGCCAATCACAGAAACAAGTACTAGTGAAAAACAGAGAGAGGAGATTTTTAAAAAATCACGTTGGGAAGTGAAACAAAGAAATCCAGGGGGGCTCCCTCCCCCAAATCCATCTTCTAGATGCTGATGTAAAGTTCAGCTTAGAGAGCAAGAAGCCCGCATAACTAATCAGTTCTGGTCAAACATGGTCCTGCCAGTCCATCACGGAGATGGGACCCCCCTCTGGCTGGCACCAGGGTCCCACCCAGACTTTTCCTTCCAAGCATGAGACTTCTAGGGAAATTCTAATTTCTTGGAGAGGTCTATTGTTTCCATAGTCTGATATCCAGGGGCGGGGGGCACAAGTATGTCCCTGTAGACTATACCAGGTCCTGCCTGGACTATGACAAACCTTGTTCTTCCTTACCTAGAAGCCACTGGGAACATACAAAAGAGGGTCACTAGAATCTGAGACTGATCTGAGCCTTGAGGCTAATCAGAAGTATTTTGGCTCCAAACCCCTGCATTTTTGTCTCTTTAAATGCTGATATAGCCCGAAGGTTCTTGGAAGCCAGTTTGGGAAGAGAAACAATTAGCACAAAGATTCAGTGAGGCATGTATTGAAGCAAGGTCTGTCCTCAGAAGCCTGGGCTCTCTCTCTCTCTCTCTCTCTCTTTCTCTCTCTCTCTCTCTCTTTCTCTCCCACCCTCCCTTCATTTTAAATGAGGACATTTATGCAAATTTGTCACAAACGATTGAAAAGTCTCAACCTTCCCTGGAGCCAAGCTCTGCTTCCTTGATTAGATGGGGTAACCGTCCATGCTCCCTACTAATGTTCCTCTCCAAATTGCATGTTGTACAGAGCGGATCTCAAGAACGTATAATTCTGTTGTTGTGAAATCATTGCATTAATGCCGAGTTTTGAAAACATACAAAAGTTCACTCGGGAAGCTAGGGGCTTGTTATTCCCGGTTGTGACCGTCTGGGACGTGTCACTGGGCCAAATGTTATCTGCAATATTATAGAGGAGGTCCTGGCTTTTGTGGGTTGATTTCTCAACAATACAGGAAGACCCTGCGATTCCAGAGATGATAAAAAGAAAGTCTGGAATCCAATTAAGAGACCTGGGTCACACGCTGCCCCAGGCTTCTAAGTGGCCTGTGGCAAATCTTAGATGCTGTCATTCTCGCCTTAGGTAGATTGAGAGGGATAAGCTAGGTGCCCCCAAGCTTCACTAGGTTCCTGAGAAACCTCACGTCTCCATGCTTCCCCTTTCCTAAGTGACAGGTGAAGGTACGTAATGAGAAGACTCCAGGAAAGGGTCCAGCCTCCAGATGCCACCGTTTGAGGCGCTGTGGTTGAACGGTTCTGCTCTGAGAGAGGCATTGCTGCACAGCCATCTTGATTGTGTTGTTCCTCCTCGTGGAGTGAACGGGACATGTTCCCAACTCCTCAAACGGGGCCAGAAAGAACAGGGAACTTGAATTTATTCTTTTTAGACCCAGTCACCGTTTGCCCTTTTAGTCCACGATGAACCCACTGGTCCATGGGGAAAGGACTTGGGGCACTGGGCAGGAAGGGGTTACATTCCTGGGCAATAGGGGAGTCTTGTTGCCCCCTTGGAAGGACAGAGCCTGCCAGAAGCTTTCTCTCTGCTTCCCTGGACCAGGATAGGTCTCAGGGCAGGACTAACCTGTGCTCGATGGTTGAGGTGTGAGCTGTGCGGCACACTGTCCCATCCTGTGCTCTAAGGAAGGCCCGTGGATTTGTGAAATATGACACACTCCCAAGTGTGCTTTGTGTCATTAGGAAGGTTGAGAATCACTGTGCTGGAGGAATTAGGTTCCTGGAGGTGGGCCTTGAGGGCTATAGCCCAGCTCCCGTGGATCTGTTTCCCAGTCTGCTGGTGTCATCGAGGCAAGCCACCTCAGGCTCCTGTTGTCACAACCACAAGCCATTCCACGGCCAAGTCTTCCCTGCTGTCCCAGACTATAATTCCTCAAACCATCAACCAAATCAGCCCCCTCCCTCCATATCTGGCTGTGGGTCCATGTACCCATGCATGCATCTGCATATGCAGAGGTCTACATTGATGTCTCTATTGCACCCATGCATGCACCTGCATATGCAGAGGTCTGCATTGGTGTCCTCTATTGCACCCATGCATGCATCTGCATATACAGAGGTCTGCATTGGTGTCTTCTATTGTATCCATGCATGCATCTGCATATGCAGAGGTCTGCATTGGTGTCCTCTATTGCACCCATGCATGCATCTGCATATGCAGAGGTCTGCATTGGAGTCCTCTATTGCTCTGCACCTTAGCTTCTGAGACAGGAGCTCTTGCCAAACCTGGAGCTCACTAATTTGTCCAGACTGGCCAGGCAAGCTCCTGGGATCCTCCTGTTTCCACCTCTCAGAACCAGAATTACAGGTGCACACAGCAACATCTGGCTTGTTACATGAGCGTTAGGTGTCTGCACTCAGGTCCTCACGATTGTGCAACAAGCACTTTACCCCCGAGCCACGTCCCCAGTCCCCTTCCTCTCATAAGTTGCTCATTAAATATTTGGTCCCAGCAATAGTAGATGTAGCAAATCTAGAGTTTAATTTAGCTCTCTCATTCTGATGTTTCTATAGGTCCCACAGGAGAAGCTAAGTGCCTTGCTATGGAGGCATGCTGCTCTTCCTGAGCTGCCCTGGGCTTGCTGTTTTCTTTTTCTCTTTTCTGATAATGCACACACACACACACACACACACACACACACACACACTCTTTGTGGGAACAGATCCTCTGGCCACAGGCTGGAGCCACGGAGCCAATTGTGGTCGCATAGAATGTTTCAGACAGGGGAAGTGTTGCGTCAGCTCGCAGAGGACAGAACAGAGGCTAGCACACTGTCTTCAGTGAGTGCTCTGTCAAAGAGGGAGCTACAGGCGCAACAGTGAGGCTCCCAACTCTGGAGAATGTTGCTGGGGCCCAAATCCCAGTTCTGCCCCCGTCCTCAGTTTCCTTATCTATAAAAATTGCAGTAACACTGGTCCTTACCTGAAAGGACTGTGGAGCTAGTCAAGACATGCACTGTTAATGGTGCCTCATCTACAGCTGGTGTTTGATAAATAGGTATTGAGTGAATGAGGGTTTTGGAAGTTTTCCAAGGAAGAAATGCAGAGATTTTTTTTTCTGCATGTAAATGACCAAGTCTAGACAGGAAAAGGCCTGACTTCGTTCAGAATACTTCTCAGTATAGTACGTTCAAGTTGGGGATGTGGAGGGAGGAACTGGACGGAGGGCGTTGAAAACCCATGAATAAGATGAGATTCTCCTTCCAGACCCCAGTTAGGTGCCACCTCCTCTGGGGGACTTACCCTGGTCCCCTCCCTGCCTCATCCCTTCACACTCTGCTTCTGTTCTCCTCAGCATCCAGCTTGTGAGCTGACGGCTGCCCTCATCTGGCTGTGTTAGTGGCTGTTCCCGCTTGTCAAACAGGAAGCTTCCTCTGAAGCAGATCTTGGGTTGGGATGGGGCTGGATCAGGTCCTCTTACAGGATCCCACTGGACCAAACTCTGGAACATCATGGGCATGAGTCTCTAACCCAGTCCCTAACTGCAGGTCTCTTCGCTGAGGCCTTGAACCTTCAGACCAACGTGTTTGTTCTGCAGCTCTTTGCTCTGAACGGCAACAACCCTCCCAGGGGAGGCACAAAGCCTCACAAGAAAGTTTCAGGACTTACAAGGTCCTTCTCCAAGGCTGTACTGTACAAGCAGCAGACCGCGGACAGGAAGGAGAAAACTCTTCAGTGGACTTGCCTACAACTTGTGCAGGGAACTCCAGTGACCCAGCTTTTGTGAGAGCAACAGGCACACGAGTTCACCAAACTAGACTTTCGGTGCAACCATTTCTTTGTCCTGTCGTAAGTGCCCTGTCTGTGGTGAACAGGCATCGTCTGACATCTCCCTCAGGAAAGGCCACACACCACAATTTCCTCCCAACAGAACCAAAGGTAATACAGGAACACAGTTACTGGAGGTGAACCCCGCCTGTCTTCTCCCTGCCCTCCTGAACCTTTGCTCCTCCGCTCCCCAAAGCGACTGAAATTTCCATTTCTCAGCCTCACCCCTGAGTCAGCCCATACCCGTGCTCTGCCCACAGACAGGCCCAGGACATACTGTCACGTATGGCTAAGTGATCCACGCAGACTTTGAGTTGGTCCGATATTTCCCAACACGCTGGGCATGTCCTCCTCTACTCACAGGCTCATAGGTACAGGAAGCGCAAACGCAGCCTGGGTTTAAAATGCGGGGCTTTATCTAGTGCTTTATTATCACAAACTGCTGTGAAACTTTGTCAAGACCAAGGTCATCCAGGTGTGGAGGGGGGGGGCGAGATTAATCTATAGATGTTCTGGAATAGAGGCGAGCACCCATCTCTGAGGCATCACTGATTCCAGCTCGGGACAAGAGAACCTGCCCCTCCCCATGTCCTTCACAAAAGGCTCATTCTGTTCCCGTGTCCCAGGGGCTGTTTGACTTACCGGGCAGCTGCCTAAGGTAACAACAGGTGTCCATCACAGGTGTCTCCACAGGATGAGTGGATTCTTTGTTTGCATGGCGCCTTTAGCATTTGTTTGGCGCCTCTGGTTTACAGAAGTGTTTGATTTGTGAGGAGGAGGAGGAGGGGAATGGTTATTTATGCACACTGTGAGGGCTGGGCCTGGGAAAGCCAGCCCTGTTTTGGAAGTTTCTTGCATCTTTGGAGGCTCTAGCCTGGGGAGCATGCCTTCCAGGATACTTCAAGTGTTTTTTGATATGTAATAGTTCATGTGCACCTGTAATTCCTGCGCTTGAGAAGCTGAGGTGGACAGATCCCAAGTTCTAGTTCAGTCTGGGACACATAAGAAGATCTTGTCTCAAAACATCAAAATGAAATAAAATAGGACAAAAAATTTACACAAACACAACACTGACTAAGTGATTTTTTTTTTTTTTAAATTTTGAGACAAGGTCTCAGGTAGCCCAGGCTAGACTTGAATTCATTACGTAGCCTTAACCGGCTTCTGATTCAGGATCCTCCCACTTCTACCTCCAAAGTCCTGGGAGTACAGGTGCACACTACCACAGCTGTCTTGTTTGTTTGTTTTTTTGTTTGTTTTGGTTTTTTGAGACAGGGTTTCTCTGTGTAGTTTTGGTGCCTGTCCTGGATCTCTCTCTGTAGACCAGGCTGGTCTCGAACTCAGAGATCTGCCTGGTTCTGCCTCCTGAGTGCTGGGATTAAAGGCGTGCGCCACCACTGCCGGGCCTATCACAGCTGTCTTAAATAGCTTTTAGTGATATGAGACAGACCCAAGTCACAACTGGGTTGTAATATAGTCCCCCCTTTTTTTTAAAATGATTTATTTATTTATTATATATACAGTGTTCTGCCTTCACAACAGAAGAGGGCACCAGATCTCATTACAGATGGTTGTGAGCCACCATGTGGTTGCTGGGAATTGAACTCAGGACCTCTGGAAGAGCAGCCTGTGCTCTTAACCTCTGAGCCATCTTTCCAGCCCCATATAGTCCCTTCTGTTGCACTAATATCTTTGAGTTTAGAGGTCGAAGGATTGTCAGTATCTCTGCAGAGACTGGGGGAGCTGGGCAGGGGAGGGGCTCCTTTGCACAATTGCTAGAACTTCAGAACTTCAGTGGTCTATTTGCTGTTATTGTAACAGACTACTACCGGACTATTACTATCGAGTAATTTATGAAGAAACTTATTTCTCACAGTTCTGCAGGCTGGGGAATCCAGGAAATGTTGCGGGCATCCGGTAAGGGTCTCTGTGCTCCATGGGAATGCCACAGAGGGGCCAGCGGGCATGCTAGAGAGAAAATTGAGCCAAACTCAGTCTTTATCAGGAACCTGCTCCCATGGTAACTAACTCAGCCCACAAGACAGCATTAATGATATTAATGTCATGCCTTAAAAGACCTGCCCCTTAATACTACAACATTTAGTAGAAATTCAACTGTGTATGTATGTGTGCACGTGTGCATGTGTGTACATACTTGTGTGTGTGTTAGGGATGGGGAAGGAAAGTGGGATGATCATAGCAGCTGCTGAAAATGATAAAGCACACCATTGCATAGATGCTAGAGAGGAAACCAGCCCTGCCCCACGCTGCCTGCCCAGCCCCGCCTGCCTGCTCACTCTGCCTTCCTTCCTGTCCTTCCCGCATTGAGTGCCCTGCCTGCACCCCACAACGGTCCTGCCGGTCTGGCCCTCTTGCCTGTCTCATCTGTTTGAGTTTCTTCCCCGTACCCTGTAACAGTGCAGACAAGGCTCCCCGGGCTCCTCTTCATGAGCACTGGGAGCATGGCTGCGGGTCATGTTCTTCTTGTACCTAAGAAAGTGAGCTCGGCTTAGGAGCAGAAAGCAAGCCCTGATGCTTGTTAAATATGTGGGTGTAGGCTGTCTGCCCCCCTGAACCTCCATGTTCAACCTTGCTTCGGCTCAGCAAGGTATTCATCCAGGCACACAGCCCTTGGTGCTTACCACAGATCCAGCTGATTGTCGGCAAGGGAAGCCATCATGAGCAACCTTTCCTGTTTATTTGTTTTCGTGGTCGAATGGAGCCCATAGTTGGTTTCTTTTGCAGTCCCCAGTTCCTCATGCCGTCCCCAGAGAGGAGCATTTCCTGGGGGCTCCCATCCGCTGGAAACGACAGCGGTAACTCATCTCCCTGGCTCAGCTTTTCCAGGCAGGGATGCAATGCCATCTGCCTTATTTACTTATTTATTTCCAGCTTCATAGCTCAGAGAGAACTGAGCGGATGGAGCCTCCTGAATTCTAACGATGCTCCAAGCAGCCATTTGGCCTGGCACAGACAGAACTACCTCTCCCCACAGCTGGGATGATCCTGTCTGGCTCCCCACACCCCTAAGGCTGGAAATGAAGGCTGTGGTTTCTGTCTGGTGTCCTGCTAATCAGGTTATTATTCCCAAAGACAAGGGAATGAGTTTCTAGAATTATCGCTTGGAGGAACAACACATCAGAGAATAAACCTCAGCTGCTTCCAGAAAGCTACACATATTCTAACAGCAAGCAAAATATAAAAAACTAACAGAACTTCGAGGGTGGGCAGAAGACTTGGCCCGTCTCTGAGACTAGGTGTTTTGGGGGACCTCGGAGGATGAGAAGGACCGTTTACATTTCAGGAGTGTCTTGCACTCTTAGTGAGTCTGTGGCCTCTAGCGGTCTCTAAGATGTGGGAGACTAAAGATGACTCATCTCAAACCTTCCAAAAAATGTACTTCAAGCCACATACAGTTGCCGAGGACTAAACAGGGCCGGGTGGGAGGTGAGGAGGGCAGGACAGGACAAAGGAAACACTGGGTCATGTGGCTCCGGACTTGCTGACTGAGCTCTGACCCTGGAGCAGCAGCCTGAGGCCTTAAAGATCAGGGCTCAGAGGAAATCACTGAGGCGAGAACCCGATAGGGCTTTATGCTATGCCAGGACCAGGCATCTATATATTTTACATTTCCTGGACAGATGGTGTGGTACATAGGCAGGGACAGCATGTGCGATTGTGTATACGTGGTCCGCCCTCCAAAGTTACCCAGTTTGGGGGTGTTGGTGAGTAGGGTCTCTATGTGGCCTGCCTTTCGCTTTCCTCTTTGTCATTGCGAGAAACCCGTGGGCTAGCCAGGCTCTTGAGTCCAGGAGAATGCAACACCCTCAAGAAAGGACCAGGCAGAGCTGAGGAGCAGCACAAGATTTCAGAACAAGACCAGCTCCATCGTGCCATTCATAGCTGACTTCGGAAGGACGGGGGAGCAGGACTGGATCCCCACACTCACGCCCTTACGTTCCTGGTGTGCCTCAGGTCCTTGGGGCTGTGTTCACTGGTGTGTAAACCCTACCCAGCCCTCTCCCGGAGCCCTGCTCAGTCATTTCAACAAAGCCCTGCAGGCGCTGTTCAGGCAGATTTGTCCTGCTGGCTGCAGCAGAGTCAAGATTATGCTGACCAGCAGCTTCAGGCTTTCCCTGGAAGAGACGCCCGCCCAAGTCCTTGCCTCTGCTCTCAACAGCCATGATGAGGAGGCTCCTCTGGCTTGGCTGAGCAGGCTTCCTCTTAACAGAGCCCCCATGGGATTGGCTACTTCCTCCCCAGCATCCACCATCATGAAGCAGTTGCCATGGCGACTTACAGAACACCTTGGCCCACAGTCATGGCGATGAGAAAAAAAACAGGTCTTTGGTAATGGAATTGAGGCTGCTCCATTTCCTCTGGAAAGGGGGGTGGGGGTGGGTTGTCACGATTTCTTCGTCACCCTGCTGTGCATGTCATTGGCAGGCTCTAGGGTACCTAACAGGTGGATGGTTGGCTGGGAACAGGGGCTCTTCGATGTTGTGGCTCTCTGTGAGCTGCCACCCTACCGACGTGGGCTCTTTGGCGCTGCAAACTGCTGTCCTGTAAGGAACCCTTTCCCGTGCTCCTGTGAACAACCCGGTTTTGTAGTTTACTTCCCTGTGGCTGTGATAAAGCACTGACCAAAAGCGACCTGGAGGAAGCAAAAGCTGATCTGGCTTCCAGGTTACATAGTCCATCATCAAGAGATGCAAGGGCAGTAACTAACTGGAGACAGGAACTGAAGCAGAGGCCATGGAGGAGCACTCCCTGCTGGCTTGCTCCCCATGGCTTGCTCAGTTTGTTTTCTTTCTTTGTTTGTTAGTTTGTTTTTGTTTTTCGAGACAGGGTTTCTCTGTGTAGTTTTTGGTGCCTGTCCTGGATCTCACTCTGTAGACCAGGCTGGCCTCGAACTCACAGAGATCCTCCTGGCTCTGCCTCCTGAGTGCTAAGATTAAAGGTGTGCGCCACCATTGCCTGGCTCAGTTTGCTTTCTTATATAGCATCAGGACCACTTGCCACAGTGGTAGCTCCACCCACAATGGGCTGGACCTTCCCACATCAATCAGCTATCAAGAAAATGCCCCACAGGCCAGTCTGATGGAGACAATTCATCAGTTGAGTTTCCCTCTTCCCAGGTATCTCTAGGTTGTTATTAGTAATCAAATATTGAATGTAGTAATCAAATACCCTCACTCAGCATTGTCTTGCTACCTCACCTCTTCCAGTCTCCACCTAAATAACTCAGTAGCTTTTTTCTCTCCTCTCCCAAACCATGGCTGTACACAGAGGCTTCTCTCTGTCCTACCTTGTTCCACAGCTACTTCCAAATAATCACTCAGAGACTTACATTAATTATAAATGCTCAGCTGGTAACTCAGGCTTGTTACTAACTAGCTCTTACACTTAAAATAACCCATAATTCTTATCTGTGTTTAGCCACATGGGTTGGTACCTTTTCTCAGTATGACATTCTCATCTTGCTTCTTCTGCATCTGGCTGGCGACTCCTGACTCCACCCTTCCTCTTCCCAGCATCCTTAGTTTGATTGCCCTGCCTATACTTCCTGCCTGGCTACTGGGCAATGAGAGTTTTATTAAACCAATTTGAATGACGGATCTTTACAGTGTACAATAGGATTATTCCACAGCACATGGCCTTACTGGTTCATACTCATGCACACCCGTGTGTGTGTGTGTGTGTGTGTGTGTGTGTGTGTGTGTGTAGAAGTCCAAGAACAACCTGCAGAAGTTGGTTCTCTCCTCCCACCGTGTGGATTCTGCAGATCAAACACAGGCTGTCAATCTTGGAATTGAGCACCTTTCTTATGAGTACACGTGTGCATACCGGCTCACACTTGAGAGCACACCAGCTCGGCCTCCTTGTGTTGCAGGTGAGCGTCCTCAGGGTTCTGGTCCCTGAATCTCTGCACCAAGGGCTTCTCCTACCTGACCCTGCCTCCTTGGATCCCACTCTGGGACATCTCAATCCTCCATTGCTCCTTGAGTCTGGGCTTTGCCTGACCTGATGCAGCCACATGACCAGCTGTTAGCAGAACTGTAACTAAATGTCCCTTCGCTTTATGTCTTGGCTGGGGTCCTTTCTACAACTCCCACCTCTGAACAAAACATATGAAGTACGTCATGAGAAAACAACGACGAGGGTCCTGGAGGCCAAAGCGGAGCCTTTTGTGCCCCTAGATTAAGAGCTCATTGAGAACACAGTGGTGAGTCATCCCTTTTAGCTACGGCAGGGGCTCTAGCTTCCTGGGAGAGCGTGCCAGACCCAGACCTTTTCCTAGTACCGAAGCAAAAGAAAAGGAGCGGTTGTCTCTGAATCAGTGGCGAGCAGAAGAACACGCCTGCTAGTCTGTTGGAGATGCAAACACCGATGATCAGATGCACAAACTGAATTACAAACCCAGAGATGCAGGCGTGCTGATAAGTACAAACCCACAGAGGATATGTAGGCACAAATATGACATACATTTGGTCATGGCCGGAGGGCCCCAGAACCAGTGGACCCTCACACTCAGGGTGTTGGATGAGGGGCTGGTATTTTCAATGCCTGAGTTCTCATTCACAGGTACCCCAGTGCACACCCACATGATGTCACTCTGGCCCGTGTGTGTGTGTGTGTGTGTGTGTGTGTGTGTGTATGTGAGTGTGTGTGACAAGAACAAGAGTGAATACTGAATCTTAGCTTAAGCAGGTGCGTGGGTGCACCCTAACACACACACACACACACACACACACACACACACACACACACACACACTCCCCAGATGGGTAGCCAAAGAACATGGGGCCCAGCCTCAGGGTTAGCTGAGCAACAGTGGTCCTGCTCAGGGGTGGTACATGTTGTCATGGAGATGAGAACAGGAGATGCTGTACTGGGAGGCAGGCGCTGCCGTGTGTGGGCAGCTAAGCACCACAGATCCACATATCTCAAGGGATGCTGGGCGTTGGAGGCTCTGAGATGGAAAGTGGGCTCTGGGCAGGGAGAGGGCATTTTAGGGAGAGGGCGTTCTAGGGAAAGGGCGTTCTAGAATGACAGGAAGGTAGGGCACCAACAAGGTTGTGAGATTCTGAGCTGATCTTTGGCTGCCAGGATGTGAGGATTCTGCTTTCTCATGGTACCACGGCAACCCCTTTCCTGGCGCCTGTGCTGAGGCCACAGCCAAGGCAAAGCCCACCAGCGAGGATGAGGAGGAACTTGGAAGCCAAAGATACCAACTGTTTCTGGGAAGACAGGCATACTACCAATGTGCAGAAAGAATAATTAGCTTCCCCGAATTCAAAGTCATCCTAGAGGGGTTGAACTAAAATTCAAATCCCGGCTGTGGTCAGATCTATAGGCTGTAACCCTGAGCTGTCTGTCCTTATCAATGAGTTTATGGTGCTTATTGCCTTGTCGAAGGTAATCATGGTGATGGAGAGGGTCCCAGAGTCCCTGCTCTTGGTCACTGAGCCCAGCCACCTCTCCTGACTGCATGGTAGGTGTCTGCACATTCTATCGCTCCAGTAAGGAGCCTAGCTGGCGCTATGGTTCTCTCCCATGTAGGGGTGGTTTATCCTGTGCCATGGGCTCCAGTGTGCCTGCTTCTACCCTGGCTGGAGTGTGCCCTAGCTGTTCTTCTCTAGCTTGACTGCATTCAGCAAGACAGCGAGCATACAAGCCAGGGCTGTGGGAAACTGCAGCGTCACAGCCTGTAGGGCTCCCAGCATCCCCAGCGCTCATGAGCCTGGCCAAAGCCACAGAGCTTCTTTGAGTACTGTGTCCCATCTGAAAGTCTCAAAGGGCTAATATGAACTCCACAGGTCACAGATTGGCTGTCCTGGGCATCAGCTGGGCCCTCATCCCTCTCAGTGCCTGTGTGGTACTGTGCACACCCAAACATTTGAGCTCTGCTTCTATGCCATTTCTAGAAAGAGGTGAAATAATGAGCTTCATCACCAGGGTCAGATTCGAATCCTACTAATGCAGCTCATTGGTTGTATGTTCTAGAGAAAGCCCTGTGGTCTCCCTGAGGTTTGGCCCTGGGGTAATTGCCCCAGATCTCAAGCTTCTCCAGGCCAGTGAGTCTGAGGCTGACAGAGTTGGGGAGTCCTTCTCTGAAACAGCCTCTTCCTTCTCCTGCCTCTCCAGAGGCCCCTTGTGAGGGCCCTGGGCCTTGAGGATGGAAAAAGAAAGGCCCAGGGTGATGTGGTCAGTTGTATGGCTAGAGGCTGTGTGGGGGAAATCAAGGAAGCCACTGGGCAATGTATGGACCTTGTATCTACTCATATGGGTCTCAGGAAGCAGGAGGGCCCATTGTGGGCTCAGAGGCCTTTGTGGGTGTGGGAGGAGACACAGTGTTCATTCCTCTGACTGCAATCTCTCCAGGTTTCTTGGAAATGTTTGCTCTAACAGAGGGGGAAAAAATCTGTTGCTATGGCAACCTAATATCTTCCCTTCCCAAGCTGAATCCTCAAGGGGAAATAATCTCAGAAATACCAAGGATGTGTGATTGTACCAACTTAATGGGGTTTCTTGGGCCCAGGTCTTGAGGCAATAAACAGTCCATCCTTCCCAGGACAAAGAGGGCACCACACCTTAGACACTGTCACCCATTCACTCAAACACTAACCAGGACACTGTGTGGGCCCTGAGGATGCAGAAGATAATGTAATCTGGTCCAGAACTCAAGGAGCATCCAGTGTGGTGGGGAGCCAGGTGTGAACCGGCAGCAGTGTGGTGGGGAGCCAGGTGTGAACCGGTGGCAGTGTGGTGGGGGGCCAGGTGTGAACTGACGGCAGTGTGGCAGGGAGCCAGGTGTGAACTGGTGGCAGTATGGTGGAGGGCCAGGTGTGAACTGGTGGCAGTGCGGTGAGGGGGCCAGGTGTGAACCGGCAGCAGTGTGGTGGGGGGCCAGGTGTGAACCGGTGGCAGTGTGGAGGAGTGAGTGTTCTGACCTGAGAAGGGGAGGCTATGCAAGCCTAGGGGGCAGGTGTGAACCGGCAGCAGTGTGGTGGGGGCCAGGTGTGAACCGGCTGCAGTGTGGAGGAGTGAGTGCTCTGACCTGAGAAGGGGAGGCTATGCAAGCCTGGGGGCAGGTGGGAAGGCTTCCTGGAGGAAGCCGGTTTTAGCTGGATCTTTAGGCTCCTCTGAACACTAGAAGCTCTTAGCCATCCTAGCCCAACCCATGTTACAGATGAGATCACTCATGCCCTGTGCAGACAAATGACTTGTCACAGGGAAGCACATCAGTGACACCCCCCCAGGGGGGATAATGGGCATAAAATGAGAGACGCTTTTATATCTGACCTGAATAAATAATTTACTTCTGGATTTTAATAATTTAAAAGCCTTCATCTATGTCTCATCAAAAATAGAAACTTTGCCTTCTCTTTCTAGATTTTTCTTGAGGTGGCTAGTGGGTATAGAGGCCAGAGCGAGGGTCCTTGGAGCAGGCTTCCTCTGAGAACCTCTGATGCCCTGACCCTCCCCCCCTTAGAGTCATCCTGTCCCCACTGAGTCCTCAGTCAGGACACTACTGTCCCTCTAGTAGAGTTCTCTACAGGAACCGAACTGATAAACCACACAGAGGGGTTTATTATGTTGGCTTGTGGAATGCAGTCTGGGTGGCCCAGCAATAGCTGTCTCACACCAGAGAGGCTGAGGACCCAGTAGTCCTTCCCTCAGTCCACAGGGCAGAAAGTCTTGACAGTCCCAGTACGGCACAGGGGCCTGGAGGATTCCTAGTCTTCAGGGAAGCCGGCGTTAGACCTGCTGAAGGGATGCTGCAGCAGCAGGACAGACGGACTTGGCAGCGGGAGTGAGGGCAAGTAGGCAAAAAAGCCAAGTTCCCTTCCCGCATGGCCTTTTAGGTGGCAGGCACTCAGGGTGGCATCCATCTTTAGGGCGGGTCTTCCCTGCTTCCGGTCACCTGACCAAGAAATCCCTCACAGGAGTGCCCATCAGCTTGTGTTAGAGTCGATTCCAGTTGCAGTCGATTTCACAACCAAAAATAGCCATCACGCCCTCTAAGGCTTGGAAGACCGCACCCCCCCTTAACCAGACCCCTTTCCTGAACTCATGGGATCATGAGCTCCACTTCTTGGAGTTGTTGAATGAATCCAGCAAATCCATGTCTTCCTGGTTCTGACCAGGTCTCCCAATTTGGCACACAGTGGGTCCACAGCCTGTAGGAGTTTTTGTCACTTGGGGTGAAGTCTTTGAGAGAAGCGGTGCACAAGCTGCCCAGAGGCACTAGAAGGAACTAGAACAGAGAACTGGGGGGCTGGGACAGAAGCCCATACTTCCCTTTGGGAATTCTGGAATTTTTCAAAAATGGACTAGTTCCCCAGAATACCACTAGCTGCGCACGCATACACACACACACACACACACACACACACACACACACACACACACACACCGTTCCTGCTCTTCTGTGGCTCCTCTCAGACTTCTAACGGATCTCATGGAACCAGCTTCCTTCTCACTGGGAGCCAACCACGAAGACGTTGGAACAAGGTCCCCATCCTTCACAGGAGCCTGGCACCAGACAAACTTCCCCAAAAATGCTCCCACTGCCATCCTGTGTCCCTGCTGTCTGTCCCTCCTTGGACCTGGAGTCTGGCTCCAGCCCCAGACGTCTCCCAGGTAACACGGCATCACTACAGTGATCCCCAAGCCAGACAACACCCAATGTAGCCCTGGTCCACCCTCCTCTCTCTGCAGACTCCACCCTGAGCACGTCTCCAAGGAAACAGTCAAGTCTCAGACTCTAAGCTTTTTATACCCATGATGCTCAGGTGCCAACCCCTCCTGCCTGAGTAGTCTGCGGGAGCCATTGTGGATAAGTACTATTATTTTATTTGTGTATGGGCCTTTTGCCTAAATGAATGTCAATGCACCACGTGCATGCAGTGCCCATGGAGACCAGAGGAGGGTGTCAGATCCTCTGGAACCGGAGTTATAGGCAGCTGCCAGCTGCCCTGTGAGTATTAGGAATCAAACCCAGGTCCTCTGGAAGATCAGCCAGTGCTCCTAACCACTGAACCATCTCTCCAGCCCTGGTACTATTTTTTAATGACTCCAAGAAGTAGCAGGATAAGGGTAGAACTCCAGCTCTTCACTGTCGTTCCAAATCCCATGCCCTCCCCTTTTTCTCCCACCTCCTTGGGTCTGGACAGCTACTGGAGAAGGGTCGCGCCCTCCTCTCGAGGCAGGGGAATCTAAAAAAGTTGGGGATCCAGCTATGGTTTGCTGCCTCTTTGGATTCCTTGGCTTGTAGGTGCTTTACTCCGTGTGTGTGTGTGTGTGTGTGTGTGTGTGTGTGCGCGCGCGCGCGCGCGCGCGCGCGTGATCGCGCACGTGTCTGTCTGTGTCTGTACAGTCATAGTGGATTAAAGTCCACCCTACTTGAGTATAACCTCATTTTAATTATTTTTATCTGCTGTGATTATAGTTCCAAATAAGGTCGTGTGACCAGCTGCCTCAGCTCTTGCCACAGGACCATCCGCACCAGGATAGACTGTACCCTCAAACTGTGAGCCAAAGTAACCCTTCCCCCATTACATTGCCTTTTTGTTTGTTTTGTTTTTCCAGACAGGGTTTCTCTGTGTAGAACTGGCTGTCCTGGGACACACTCTATGCTCAGGCTGGCCTCCAACTCAGAGATCCACCTGCCTCTGCCTCCCGAGTGCTGGGATTAAAGGCGTGTGCCACCACCGACCGCACCATTAGGTTGCTTTTGTCAGGAGTTTCGTTGTAGCAATGAAAGATAGCAACTGATACAATGTAACTTTGTAGAAGAGCGGTTTCTGTCAGTTGGTGGACTTATTTATTTATCTTTGTGGCCCTGGCTGTCCTAGAACTTGCTATGTAGATCAGGCTCGTCTGGAATTCACAAAGATCTTCCTGCCTCTGCCTCCCCAGTGCTGGGACTCAAGGAGTATGATCACATTTGGTTTCTCTGGTTCTTAACCATGGTAGACACACAGGACTGGTTTGGGAACCTAGGCTTTTGCTTGGTACCTGTGTATTTTAGACACTTCATCTTTTCCTCCTCTGTGCAGCCGTTTCTTCCAGAGCAGTGGTTCTCAACCTTCCTAACACTGCGACCTATTAACACAGTCCCTCGTGTTGTGGTGACCCCCAACCATAACCTTATTTTCATCGCTACTTCATTACTTTGATTTGGCTACTGTTATAAGTCATAATGTAAATATCTATGTTTTGTGATTGTAGGGTAAAGGGCCAGACAGAGAAACCCACTCTGGCCCTGAAACCAGAATCAAAGAAACTTTGGCCCTGGCACCAGAGCCAGTGAAAGAAATATGCCCTGGCCCTGAAAACAGAGTCAAAAGGCTAAAAAAGACCAGTGAAAGAAACATACTTTGTTCCTGAATCCAGAGCCAAATCTGCCCCTGACCAATTAAACCAACCAATCCCTGAGCAGGAAAACCAATCAATCCCTGAGCAGGAAGTCTAGCCAATCTAAGCTTGTCCAAGTTCAAGGGGATAGAAATCTGACCAATTCCCTCCCTGAAAATCTTCTCCCTGGAAAAACTCCACCCCTAGGAAACCCTATATAAGCCCTCTGCCTGTTCAGTTGACAGCCGTCCTTCTCTACCCAGGCAGAGGAGGCCACTCTCCTGGACTCCTTCCCAAATAAATCTCTTTCTTGAGTGTTGGGTGAAGATCTTCTTTCACCTGCATGGAGCAGAATCTCTGCTGGGAAGCTCCCTTGGGAGCTCGGCAGAGCAGAAGAAATTTCCAGGTTACCTCCCTTCACAGCTGCAGGTATACCCTGACTCCCCAACAAGTCAGGATACCTCTCCCTCTGGAGCTGTAACACTGCAGTGATGGTCTTAGGTGACCCCTGTGAAAGGGTTATTTGATCCCCCGCTGGGGTCATGACCCACAGGTTGAGAACCACTACCATTACTACTGCCATCTTGAATCAAAGTAGCCCTTCCCCCTCCCCGAGGTTGTATGGAGGTGAAAGTTGCCTGGGGGTGGGCTCCAGTGAGCCCCTTTCCTGAACCGTCACCCACACAGTGCTGGAGTGAGGCTTCCAGAGGCCCAGTCACCACAGCCCTGTCAGGAACCCCAGAACATCCATTGGTTCACCAACTAAACGTGTGAACGCGGATGGAGGCATTTCCCTGATCTGTCAGCACCTTGACCGAGGTGAGGAAGTGTTTGTTTCCCAGGAAAAGTCACACAATTGCTCTGAGGAGCGGCCACTGAGCTTGTCCGGACAAAGTTCACACTGTCCTGGGAGGAACTGCATCTAAGAAGCCCCCAGATCGAGATGCTAGCCCCAGCTGAAAACACACACACACACCCAGCGCCACGCGTGTTCATCTTCTCTGGGTTAAATATTCCCCTGAGAAATGAGGTCAGGTGATAGCCCACCTGAGTTCCCTCCTCTGTGAAAAACCGGTGGGAACCAGTGAGAACCTGCTCCTTTCATGAAGGACTTTAGTCAATGTGCAGAGGGAGAGTGCAGAGTTTGGACAAAGGACTGAGGAACTCACCTCCATTGTGTCTTAGAGGGGAGGGAGGTGCCCCTTTGCCTGTGAGTTTGAGGCCAACCGTGGATACACAGGGAGACACTGCTGTAACTTACCTGGAAGAAATGAAGATGTTCTAAAAAAGACACTAATCTCATTCTGACATCAGAGTACTGTAACAACAGACTGCCAAGATATGAGAATTTCCCCTGGAGTCTCATATTGGGAGAAGGCCCCAGCCATCGGGGAAACTCGGCTTATGCAGACAGAGTTCATATGTTTCTAATGCCCTGGACCACAGACTTACAGGATGAGACCGACCCCAGACAAGGACTGGTCAATTGTGGGTGGGGCCGCACCTGACAGGGGCTGCTTAGATGTGCTTATCCTTGGCCCTGTATTTTAAGCTTTGGGCTCGCTTCAGGACTCTGGAAGGACTTGGGTGTTTGCTGGGTCCCTTTGTCCCTCTTCTCAATGTGGACACTATTTGACTTCTTTGTTTGTTTGGGTTTTTTTGTTTTGTTTTGTTTTTTCAAGACAGGGTTTCTCTGTGTAGCTTTGCGCCTCTGTAGCCCAGGCTGGCCTCAGACTCACAAAGATCCGCCTGGCTCTGCCTCCCAAGTGCTGGGATTAAAGGCGTGCGCCATCATGCCCGGCTAATTTGACTATTTTAATTGGCTAATTGAGGAAGGGTGGCTGAATCTGACTTGGAGCACAGGTTGTGACCTACAAGTGTAATAACACTATCTCAAAAACAAACAAACAAACACAATTAAAAAAAATGTTTTTAAACGGCCAACTCCTCCTAGAGTAGCCCTCACAGAATTTACCAAGTATCCAGGAGAGCATGGAAATCCTGTTTCTAGGGCATATTTCCTTTGGGGATCTAAATAAGCAGTACTTGGAGGAAGGGGGCCAGCCCTAAACACTAGCCCTCCAAGCCCAAACTGCTTTGCTTTCTACACGGGCAATAAAGGATGCGATATGCCCCAGGGAGGCAATGTTCCTGTTGATAGCTGTTTCCATGGTAACACAAGGCCCAGCTACAAACAGGTAGAAACAGCTGCTCTTACTCACCTTGGAGCTCAGCAGGAAACTGATTATGTTTCCTGAGACTCACAGGCTGGATTGGGGGCGGGGGGGGGGGGGGGGC
>CABHPH010137338.1:7952-40313 GCA_902168325.1 Peromyscus nudipes
TTTTTTTTGTTTTTAGACTATACTTTTATATTTTGTTTTGTTTTGGGAGGGAGGTCACAAGGATAGAGAGCAGAGATGAATCAGATCTGGATGTATGATATAAAATCCATAAATATTCAATAAAAGGTGAAAAAAAGAAAAAAACTTTAAAAGCTTGATATTCCTGCAAGATAACATTACCTTCACTAGTGAATGCCTTCTTAAATAGCAGCAACTAGTTACCTAAAGTGCTTTTTAGAATTGTCTTAGAATTGGTCAGAATGATGCAAATGTCATTGGAATATGGGACAGCCACTATGTTTTGCAATCAATACAGCTTGCCAGTTGTTAAATTGAGTTTCAAAGAAAGATCAACCTTAGTGGTATTAATTTTATACCTCAATTTCAAAAATTTCAAATCAAAGCAAATAAAATTGAAGAAGATAAGGAAACACGACTAAGTAGAATTAAAGTGAGAACCACTTGGCTTTTACTGATCTTTTTCTCCCTCATGATACAAAGAATCATGTTTTCATTGTCTAATCTTTATTTTTCCCAATTTTTACCACTCTTTATGAAAAGATATGGGCAAAAATATATTGTAGACCTTGGTATAGAATCATTAACTGTACAAAAATTATATGAGTATTTCAATCATTACTTGGTCTGAAATAGAAACAGAGTATTAACCTCACTGACTGTACTTGCTTTTCTCTCATGTATTAGGGAAGGGATCCTCAATGCCTGGAGGACCACATTAAGACATTCATACATTTCAGATGGGAGGGATTCAACTTTCAATGACTTCCGTCTAATATACCCAATGCTTCCTTATTTTTAGTCTGGACTGACTCCAAATGATTTTAAAACTGGCATCTACTGCCATGTCTCTTAAGTATAGCACCCACAGTTTTAACAATCAACCTGGTTCCTACTGAGAGTCCCTTAAATTTTCACCTCATGTATTTGATATGCTATTCCATTCTTATGTAGTGGTGGTAGATATTGTTGTATTTAATTACTATCATTAAAAGTGGCTGTTAAGGCTGACTTCAGACTTATATTCCTTTGAGTAAGTTACATTGACCAGATCAAAGCAAAACCTCTCTGTGACCTAGTTCTTGTGTATGTGTTGGTTTATCTCTCCACTGCAGAATGAAGTTTATTGACCTGTTGAAGTCAAAATATGGTTGTCTTATCCTATTAATCAAGTGAATTTCTCTCAATTCCTAGATTGTGTTATTTGGTCAAAATTGTTCTAAAATCAAAGATAGTGACTGGTTAAATTCATTGTTTCCAATCATTTTACAGAGGACAATGTCATAATAGACTTTTTGTAAATTAAAAAAAATTCTTGTTGAATACACAATTTCACCTGAAATATTTTGATTTGAGTAGAATACTGAAAAGTGGTTGAATTTATAATGTCTGACATATAAAACCCTGAATTTGTTTCAAAGAAAAAAAATAAAAATACCTTAAAGAAAGGGAAAGAGGAACATTGCTATGTTTAATTTAGATGCAAAGATAAAATCTTCCTCAGCAAAGAAAGGCATTCTAAAGCAGCCTTCTCAGTGACAGGGTCACTAAATAAATATAAGTAACTGATGGGTTTCCATCAGATTACACAGACCAGGATTTGACCAACATTCATCTTAATCTTACTGAGATACCTATCAGAAACAGAAGAAAATAACTCTCAGATTCTACAATTCCTCCATAAAATACCTCTAGATGCCTCTTTTTGAATTTCTACTTCATGAGATGGATGAAATCTCACTGGCTAGTAGTGCTGACAAATGTAATGTGTTCATCAGATGAACTTATTCAAAACTGGTAGGAGTCTTTCAAGTTAGGCCTGGTAGCACAGGATTGAGGTAATAGGGAGACCTTATATAATAAGCGCCAAAAGAAAAGATGGGGATACAGACAGTGTTAAACATGTTCAAGGTCTTAGATTCAGCACTGGAGAAAATGAAACAATATAACCAAAAACATTCATCAGGTATTTGTGATGAACTCTCTTGTTAGAATTCACATTGTAGATCTTTTTATACTGTGCCCTCATTGATAAAGGAGCTGTAATTGAAAGCAAGTTTTTCCATATAGATTCATCATGTATACTTCCATCATTACATTTTTGTGTAGAATGCTAGGAGTTAATAGTCTCCATGCTGGGAATATAATGCTTGAATCATACATATGCAGCTATGTTTACATAGATATTCATTTGTTCAACTAATCCTATCCTTGGACCACATTACTTTATAATGTTTATAAAAAGCTCTTAAAATGAAATTGTCTATAGCTACCCTGGAAAATTAGCCATTTTAAATGGATATTATGTGCATATTATAGGAAGTTGTTTTTCTGATTGAAGTCATTCTTTTAAAAAGCTATACAGAAATATTGCACTGAACTTTAGCAAAGAACTTCATCGATATTGCTTTGGACTGGGATACAATACATTCAGGCCAATTTCAACCAGTTACTTAAGATTGTTAAGAATTGTGTTGATGTTAAAAATCAACTTGTCGGGGCTAGAAAGATGGCTCAGTGGTTATGAGCACTGACTACTCTTCAAGAGGACTTGGGTTCAATTTTCAGCACCTCCATGGCTGTTCACAACTGTCTGTAACTCCAGACATATATGCAAGCAAAACACCAATGCACATAAAATAAAAAATAGATTGTATACAAAAATCAGCTTGTCCTATTTGTGATTTTGAGAATTTGGATAATAGCATCGTTGAATTGTTCTAAACATCTAGGATAGATTATAGAAAGGAGGAGAAAAATGACATGCTGACAGGAAACTAAATCACTAGTCAATAGACACAGTGAATAAATTAAGTAGGGGAACTGAATATATTGAGAAGAATTCTTGTGAGCTTGATGTGATATATCTCAATAAAAATAAAACTTTGAGCTGGAAAGATGGCTCAGGAGTTCAGAGCACTGTTTTATCTACCAGAGGACTTTGATTTGATTTCCAGCACCCATGTGGAAGCTTACTCCACATTTCTAGCAAATGCAATGCCCTCTTCTGGTCTCATAGGGAACTGTGCTCATGCGGCTTATAGAAATACATGCAGGCAAATTAGACACATAAAATAAAAGATAATTACAATCTAAAGGAAAAATTAATGAAGCATATTTGGGGTTCGAAAAATGGCTCAGTGGTCCTTGCATTGCAGAGGACCCACACTTGGTTCTCACCACCCATGTGGCAGCTCATAACCATCTTTAATTACAATTCTAATTCCAAAGGATTGAATACAATCTTCTGGTCTAAGTGGGCTTAAGGCACACATGTGTATAACATGCATACATTGAGACAAGCACTCATGCATATTGTATAAAAATAAAATTTTTAAATAATATTTTAGACATACTTTTCCTGTATTATATATTATCTTTCAGAATAAAACAGAGGCATGCTTGGTCTCATATAACAAGATAATAACCTCCTTCAGTGAAAACAGTCAACTTGATATCCAAGTAAGGAGCAAGATTCTCTTGAATCAGATACACATTTTGTGACAGAATCTAGTATATGTTTTGATCTGTTCCGTGTGCACACGTATTTGCTGCTAGTACTTACCAAGCAGCACAGATGAATTCAATGTAGTAATGTTCATGTTTATTTGCGTGTGTCATAAATAAAAAAAGCTTTAGTCTCTAAGATGAATACTTTGTCTTCAACCAGGATCAATGAAAATGTGCCAAGTGTAAAAAATATCAGACCTTCCAAAATTATTGACATAATGGGCTCATTATAGATGAAATATTTGTCTTTAAAACAACATAACTGATTTAAATATTTATTAAAGGCTTAATATCTTAATGCTATGCATGTATGTTCACTATAAGAACATCAGCTGTAGAGATTATGGGTTGCTTTCAAAACCATAGATCCATCATCATAAATAATAATAAAAAATCATACTTCACCCTTACATTATGGAACATCTTTTAGTTATTTCTTTAAAACTGAGTAATGATAATAGGATTTAATCTGTATCCCAGGAAACTTCACTTAATATTAGAAGAATTTTTTTCTGGTTAAAACAACTCGTAGTAATTCCCAAGAAGAGAATAAAGCTGGTTTTTATAGTTCTATTAAAATTAAGGTCAACTTTGCAGCCACTCATGGATTCATTGGTCACAGGCTGTTAGCCTCTGAAAACCCTCACTGCCTCGAATCTATTATAAAACTTACTAGTTGTAGAAATTTTATGTATAGAGTCTCATTATGGCTTTCTGAATTACATCTTCCCATAATTCACATATTTTCATTTCACATAAACTTCCATTTTTGTTACTGTTATGAAAATATTTCAAATTGAAATTAAGCCTCACTGTAAAAGCATGATAACCTTATAAAAGATAGTATTCAGAATCTTTTTAATAGTAGAAGACAAAGCCCACAATAAAAGCATGCATCTCTTGTAATACAAGAATATAATCACAAATGTAGCAAGGGTCAACACATGATTAGCTCTTCAAAATTCCAGAAAAAAATGAAAAAGAAAGTTGGAGAAGGAGTATATTATCTTCAGAAACATTGATGCCTTTCCAAATTAACTTAGTGAATATTTAGTTACTATTTTGTTTGTTGTGCTTATCCATAATTGTTCTAGAACCCCTTCTGTTGTTATCATTAAGTATAACTACAACTAAAAGTATTATACTGAAGAAAAGGATTGATTTCATGTTATGGGTTACAGTACATTGTTGAGAGAAGTCAAGACAGGAAACTATGCAAGAAAGTAGACAAATAAGAACAAATGCTGCTCACAGGTAGGCTAATACTAAGCTAGCACTTTATTATATTCCACAATCTTCTGCCCATAGAATTGTGCCTGTACACAGTGGACTGTTCCTTCTAACACCAATTAGTTACCATGACAATCCCTCGTTAGGCATACCCAAGGGCCAACTTGATCTGGAAAAACATTTAATGGTGAATCCTTTCTCAGCTAACTCCATTCTATATCAAATTGACAATGAAACCCAAATAGGATAGTGATCTTAGAAACAAAAAAATTTAAAAAAGATAATTTGAATTATTCTTTCAGCTGTTCATTATGGGTATATCATTATTATGAACTTAATAAATTAATTTTATATCAAATCTTTTCTGTAAAAGAATGACATGTGGTTTTATCTCAAGACTGTACCTTGTATTTATTTATTCTTTATCATCATGTGTCTAAAAAACTGCATGGCTATATTAGTCAGGCAATGATATTTATGGAAAAAACAAAGAAGGTATCTCAACAAACATGGTGATCTAGACCCAGTGAAGTTCAAGACCTCTTCTGTGGGTACAGTCATAAAGAAAGGACTCAGGCAAACAAACCAAACAAGCTAACAATGCCAGCACCATCACCAAGACAAACCCCTAGTCCTTCCATTACAAATCCATCTAGGAATTCAAGTCCCAAGGGACATGCACCAGTATTCATATTATTCAATGGATTTTTCATGAGTGATTTTTCTCTTGAGAGGAAAGTGAAATGAATGGGTAACCTCTGAAAAAAAAAACACCTCATTGCCTGAATCTGAGTTTTCTGACTATATCGCATACTTTTTTTCAAGTTTTCTAATGACTAGATATACTTCCTAGATTCTCAAAAAAAAAAAAACTGAATCACATTTGATGGGCTGTTTCAGTGTAGGTACTAAAGGTTTTAATTAGCATTGAAATTACTTTGGAAATTAAATACTAACAGTGAACCAAAGGCCTTTAAAATTAACTGGAAGCAAGTGTTTATTGCTTTTAGAGGGCTTTACATAAAAATAAATGCATACCCACTAATTGGCTTTCTTATAACTGTAATTATTATATCCTGCTGAAATCATCTTCATTAAAATAACCTTCAAAAGTAGGAAAAACAACCAGGATCTCCAATAATTTATCTTGTAATTTTAATACTATAAGATAACAGAAACAGCTAAACATTACCTAACTTCCTTGTCTTGCTTCATATAATTGTGAAAGTAATTTGATATTTATCATTTCTCTTCTTGCCTTTTTGCAACTTCCATATATGAATACACGAAGAACACTGTGAGTTTGGAAACATATTTAAGTTTCAATATGCAATTTTTCTTTTAGTCTTGTTTTTAATTTTATATTCTATATAAAATATATGTTATAAATCTATTATATATTTATATAGTAGATTTCACATATTATTTAAATTCTGTGAATGGTCTACTGTCTTTTTTATTGAAATGTTTTCTTGTTAACTAAATTAGTGACAAATGTTGCTTTAAACAATACTGCAGTGGTCACTTCTGTATACATACACTGATTCTGAAAGGAAAGTTAGAAATTCTTCTACTTCCTAGCCAACAAATTCACAGTGTTTGAAAGTAACTAGAACTTACATGCATAGCTTGATCTTATAAGGAGTTGTGTTTTCATATTTTTACTGAAGACACAGTATTGCTACAGTCAATTTTAGCAACTTAATCATTTTGAACTTTATATTTATGAATATTACTTTCAGCACCGAGGATATGAATGGGTGGTTAAGAGCATATAATGATCAACCAGCAGACTGGAGTTTGGTTCACAATAACCGTGTTAATTGTCATAACAGCCTGTCCTGAGCAGAGTATGGTTGACCTACCAGGAGTAACACTCTAAAAGAAAACTGACTTTCTTTTTCCCACTGCCAACCAAATGCCAACAGCTCCTCAGATTGGGATGGGAATCAGTGTATATCTCTTCCTTTCCACGCTGGAATTTTGCCTAAGTTAACCTTGAAATTAATCTTTTTGATACATGTATTAATTTGTATATTGAAGTAAAATACATTTCTTGGAATTCCAAATATAATATGAACTTTTCAAGAAAATAAGTTTGGTTTTTATCCCTATCCTGAAATTGGGAAGCATGGGATATAGGTAGCAATTGAATATCCTTCTCAGTAGATGAAGAAAACCTTGAAGTGATTAAATAGACCATCCACACAAGCACTGAGAAGTTATTCATTAAAATGCAAGTGTAAGCAAGACAGGATGACTAAACTATTTTTAACCAGTCCTTTCAGTCCCCAAATTTACTGGTTCATATTAGACAATAAATATTACCATCCTAACAAATTTTTCTGAGCACACTCACAATTTAATAAAATTAATTTTATATGCATATATTCTTCTGATCACCTTTCTCTCCTATTTATCCCCTAATTCCTCCATGATCCACCTCTCTATGTAGATGAATTTCTATGTGGCCTTATTAAATAAGAAACACAGAGCCAAATATAGGGGTGAAAGTCTTAGAGATCAGGGAAATAGTGAGAGCCACAAGCTAGCCTTACCTCACCATGCTGCCATAGCTTCCCAACTGAGCTACTTTCTGTCTACCCAGGCTTTTATTGCCTTGCTGTTAGGTCCTCTCATTGGTTCTCAGCCTAGCTACCTCACTTCCTTGTTACTGCCGGTCTGTACAGACCTCCAGGTCTCTATGGTTAGTACTGGGATTAAAGGCGTGTGTCACCATGCTTGGCTGTTCCCTAGTGTGTCCTTGAACACACAGAGACCCTGCCTGCCAAGTGATCGGATTAAGGGTGTGTGCTACCACTGCCTGACTTCTATGTTTACTTAAAAATGGCTGGCTATGTCCTCTAATCTCCAGGCAAACTTTATTTACTAACATACAAATAAAATATCATCACATTTCAGCACAAATAAAATATCACCACATCTCTACTTTCTTATCACCTTAACAGTCCATGGGTTCTGTGCTTATTTATTTTTTTCTTTTCTTTTTCCTTTTTTTGGGGGGGAGGGGAACCCACTGAATCAAATTCATGTTGACTGTATATATGCTAGGATGGGGCAATCCACTGGAGTATGTTCTAACTTCCAGAGGCCACACCCATTTAGAAAACCAAATGTCCCTTTCTAAGGATCTTCAACTCTCAATAGGGATGTGAATACATGAGCCCCTGTCTTTTTTATACTGGAGTTAATTTTATAAAATTTTTCTTAGTTATCACAATCCACACTTGTAGTATGCTTCTTCATCAGGACTGCCAGCCCACAAATAATAATCTGGATATTTGTTGCTAATTATAAAAGCTTGGCCTTTAGCTCAGGCTTGTCTCAACTAGCTCTTAGAACTTAAATTAACCCATATTTTAAAATCTATGTTCTGATGCATGGTGTTAAAATTCCTCCATCTTGTACCTGCTGTTCTCTTCTGTCTGCCTCATAACTCTACCTTTCTTCTTCCCAGAGTTGGCTCTGTCTCTGGAAGTCCTGCTTATACTTTCTGCCTAGTTATTGGTTATTCTGCCTTTTATTATGCCAACCTCATCAATACATTTTCACACAGCATGTAAAACTATATACAAAGAGAACAATTATCAAGTAAGAATTACATTTACAATGTCCATTTCATTTGTATTTGGTGAATTTGGTGAAAGTACTGTATTACCTATCTTATGTTAGTGAGTCCAAAGGTTTTTACCTAAGTCATTTTTATCATGACTTGTATTGCCATCCTAAAAATATCTTTTTAGACCTTAATACATCTTAGATAAACAGCTTAAGCTTTTATGTTTCTCATCCTTAGAAACTTTACATCTCTTATGCAAGTTTCCTTTCTGAATTTAGTAGCAAGGAAAACTGTAACTATAACTATCTAGTCTTCAACCCCATCAAAGACTGAAGAAGGATACTATGTTACCCAAGTAAACAAAAAGTGCAGAAAAAGAAACTTCCAAAACTATGGGAATGACAGAAAGAGCTGGCTGCTTGGACAGTCACCAAAATTTTCTCTGTAATGTTGGAGCATCCATCTTTGCATAGAGGCTTAGAATACCTGATAGACTTTTCTGTGAAGCAGGAATTTTATAAAGACTATCCTACTCTGTCTTGTCAAGGTTTTGCAGTTGCCTTCTTTTGTGCCCTGTTTGTCCAATTTGGAAAGCATTCTGTCAGCAGTTGAGGCAAGAGTAGTTTCTTTGCTCAATGGCTAACCTTGACACAATAAAAGAAAATTCCATATGGAAGTTTTACAATACCCATTATCTTTTTTGGAAGTAAATTGGTGCTGCCAGGAGCATACATGTCTTATTGTGATGAAAGTCCTTAGGTTATAATAACATCTTAAATGCCATATTCTGTAGGTGTCTGAAGTGTTTGAAGACCATCTGTCTATCTAAAATATATCTCTGTTTGACCTTGACACATGCCTAGCATGGCTACAAATGTGATTGTTAGATAACTAACTGCTAACCTGTATTTCTTAATTGTTGGGGAATATTATATTAAGGTGTGTTACTTTTGTTGATGTTGCATTTGTTTAGCTCTGTAAGGCTGTGTTACTGTGCATGTCTAAAATACCTGATGGTCTAATAAAGAGCTGAACAGCCAATAGCAAGGCAGGAGAGAGAAATAGGCAGGGCTGCCATGCAGAAGGAATATATAAGAAAAATCTTGGAAAAAGAAGGGAGAGAAAGGAATGAGAGAGTAAGGAGGAGGATTCCATGGGCCAGCCACCCACATACATATACAGCAAGCCATGGAATAAGAGTAAGATCTACAGAAATAAGAGAATGGGGAAAAGCCCAGAGGCAAAAGACAGATGGGGCTAATTTAAATTTAAGAAAAGCCAAGAAATAAGCCAAGCTAAGTCCAGACACTTAAAATTGTGAATAAGCCTCTGTGTGTGATTTATTTGGGAGTTGGATGGCAGGCCCCCCCAAAAAAGATACAAAAAAAACAAACAAACAATAACACTTAATTATCCTAAGTAGTTTGTAATAAAAACATTCAAGGGCTAGAAATATATATTACATTATTAAATGAGATGCATAGATACAATACCTTAAACAAAAGTATAGGTATATAACCAAAAATAACCTTAAATTTGCACCAATATACAAAAATATTTTAAACAAGAATAGGAACATATAGAGTATTTTCTAACAAAAATAACCTAGAATTGGTATTAATATACAAAAATCCATAAAAAATGTGAAATATTTGAGATTAATAGTTGCTTTCTAGCTTAAAGTAGATTCAATAATTTACCCTTTTATCCTATTATTCATATATCTCTCTTTTTTCTTTTGAGAAAGAGATCCTTGAATCCAATCTCCCTTGCTTAGTTCTTCCATTACCATAGTCAGTAACAATTTGCAGCCAACTACCTAAAATGATGATAATATTCATAACCCACTGAATGACCAAAACCACCCATCCCACTTCTTGGGAATGTGGGCAGTGTATTCTCTAGGCTGCTTCCTCTTGTCTGGAGACAACAATATCTTTAGGGGACCCTGAGAAATTTGGGATAATGATCAAGTCCTGGGACAGCCAGTTGTATTTTTGTTGTTGTTGTTGTTTATTCTCTATGTGATAGGAAAGTTTAGAAGTTATCTGAAGTCTTGGTTGGATAGTCTGTGAGGCTATACCACATTATCTAGCAGCTTTGAAGTTGTTCTGGATATAGAATTTGAAGGAAACAGCAACACAGGCATTCTGAGAGGCTGGATCACCAGTGCTATTTGTCTTGTCTTTATTGGTATCTGCTTCTTTAAAACACACACACACACACACACACACACACACACACACTTTTAAAGGTAACATATATATCTGTATTAACACAAGTATGGCATATGTGATACGTATAAGTCAGCTGAAGATGATTTATTATTGTTCTATATTTGAGCAGGTCATCTGTTAACTTTATAAGTCTCTTTGTTCTAAATAACCATATGAAAGGATGAATGCAATAATAAGTCATGAGGAATCTGGAGCCACCATGATTAATCACATCTCATCCAGTCTCAGAGTTGTTCCCCATGTTGAGGGATCAGCATATATATCATCTGTTCTTAGTTTTTCTTGATTTTTCCCTCATGTCTGCAGCCCAGAACCTTAAGAGATCTCTACTCATCAAATATGATCTTATTAATTTTGAAGAGAAGCATAATTTTGTGTGGAAACAAAGTCATAACCTCTCGCTTAATGCAACTTATTTTCTGACTTTCATTTTGAAGTTAAGAAATTCCTAAAATATATAAATTGGTTTAGTTTATCAGTTTTCATAATCCAATTCCCTCTACAACGATTGTTTTTTGTACACTAGCATTTTACAAATTTAAAGTCAACAAAGCACCATACAGGATCAAGACACCCTGTGTATTTCCCATCCTTATGTGGCTAATTTTTTTTTAAATATTACTTTATTTTCACTTTAAAGACGTTATTTTTAAACTATTTATTTTTATGACTGTCTATCCTCATTTTCTTTTCTTTTTTCAGCATCTAAGGAAAATTTTAAACGTACTGTACCTTTTTAGAGGTTTTCTGTATCTGTTCACACGAGACAAATCTTAAACGGCCATGTCAGCCACTGCATGGCACAGCTTACTGCATGGCCTTGGCACATGGTACTGGTGGATGACTACAGCCCACAGGCAGCAGCCAACAGCTGCACCTCTGTTTTCTGCCATTCACTGGCCTGCTTGAGAGATTGCAGAACTAAGAAGCCACATCTGGTTACTTGTCCAGAACTTTTCTTAGCTTTCTTAGTCCCTGTGCTTGGGTAACCAAGCCTCATGTTGGGCGACCTCCGCAGTATGCTTTACCATTGAGATTGCCAGCCTGCAATAATGATCCAGAGACTTATTAATTATGAAAGCTTGGCCTTTAGATTATGTTTGTCTCAACTAGTTCTTTTAAAAAAATAATTTATTTAAGTTCATTTTATGTCTTTTGGTGTCAAGGTGCCAGATCCCCTGGAAGTGGAGTTACACATAGTTGTGAGCTGCCATGTGGGTGCTGAGAATTGAACCTGGGTCCTCTGGAAGAGCAGCCAGTGCTCTTAACCACTGAGCTGTGTCTCCAGCTCTCAACTAGTTCTTATAGCTTAAATTAACACATTTTTAAAAATCTATGTTCCACCACATGGTGTTACCTTATCTTGCACCTCCTTTCTTTCTGGCTGGCAACTTTGCCTATCTTTTTCCCAGAGTCCTCTCTGCTTCTGAGAGTCCTACCTATAATTCCTGCCTAGCTATTGACCATTCAGCTTTTTATTACACCAATCACAACAATACACTTCCAGACAGTATACTAATGTCCCACAACACATGTTTGTTACTATATGCTATTAAAACTAAAATAGGCTGGGCAGTGGTGGTATGTACCTTTAATCACAATATTCAGGAGGTAGATGCAGATGGAACTCTAAGTTGAAGGCCAGCTTGGTCTAGGAGAGCCAGGGGGAACTGTCTTCTAAACGAAGAAACAAACAGCAACAACAACAAAAAGAACTAAGTAGAAACCATCCTGTCATCTGTGGTATTGTGTTCCCAAAAATATTGTGTACCTTAATAAACTTATCTGGGGTCAGAGACGGAACAGCCACAATATTAAACAGAGGTTAGGCAGTGGTAGCACACGTATTCCAGAGACAGAAATCCCTCTGGATCTCTGAGAGTTCAAGGCCACTTTGGAAATGGCCAGGCATGGTGACCCACGCCTTTAATCCCAGAAAGCAAGCCTTAATCCCAGGGAGTGGTGGTAGAAAGCAGAAAGGTATATAAGGCATGAGGACCAGAAACTAGAGGCATTTGGCCTGGAGAAGCATTTGGCCTGGTTAAGCATTTAGGCTTTCAAGAAGCAGCAGTTCAGCTGAGACCCATCCTGGATGAGGACTCAGAGGCCTTCAGTCTGAGGAAACAAGACCAGCTGAGGATCCGGCGAGGTGAGATAGCTGTGGCTTATTCTGTCTCTCTGACCTTCCAGTGTTCACCCCAATACCTGGCTCAAGTTTGATTTTATTAATAAGAACTTTTAAGACTCATGCTACAGTCATCTATATTACTATTTAATTTTTTCATTATTTGTGGATCTTCAAAAACACTTTCTGAATTTCTAATACTCTCAATCACATTATGTGCTTTATTTCCTTTATAAATCAAGAAGTTTTTCTCAAAACTTTAGCATAATTTCAACAGTTAATTATCCATCACCTATTCCTCTATTCTAAGTTCATCTGGTTTTAATTTATTTCAATATACCTACCATTTTCACAACACACACTCAGAGCTCATTACTAGTTTATGCTTCACTGTAATCTTAATTCTTCAAACTTTATACCTGCAGACTGACATTGAGCCTTGGCATTTCATTAAAATGATACTGATCGGCCAGTTCACATTCTAGAAAGAGTTACTGTGCGATGGTAGCTTCCAACTATCCCAGTAACCTGGAGCTGACAGTGAATTAAGGAAAGACTTTACAGAACAAGCTGATCTTCTATTTGATATGATGTACAATAAATGACATAGTTTTTTTCTTTCTTCACTCGAGAAAATATTAGATAATAGCTTACATCTTTGAAGCAATTTTTCTAATAGTGGGGTGATACATGAAGTCCAATAGGAACAACCAACTCTCATTTCCAATTCATGAGATTGGGAAGCAACACATATGCTATATTAAAATAAATATGAGTGCACAATATATCAAGTTAGCTCTATCAGGGTGTGTGCTCCTGGAATGTTGGAAAAACAACCATGTTACAGAATACATGAAGTAGACCCCAGCAAATGAAAAATACTGCTCATGATACAGTCTTGTTAAAGGAAATATATATTCTGTTAGATTCCACGAATGTAGAATTATTCTGAAGAACTCTTCCACTTATCAACTTCGTAGTATGACTCTAATATTCCATATCATCATATTGTACCTCATCAATGCACATTACTTAAATTGTTTTGTTGTGGTTTGAGTGAAAAATATCCCCAGTTATATCAATTATTTGAAAAAGTAATCCCCAGTTGGTGTCATCATTTGGGGAAATGATGGAATCTTTAAGGAGGTGAAACCTTGCTGGAGAAAATACGTCACCTGGGGTGGGCTTTGGAAGCTTACTGTTTTACCACACTTGAAGTTCACTCTCTCTTTCATGCTTGTGATGGATGATGGGCCTCTTTGTTTCCTGTTCTGCCTGCCTGCAGTCATGCTACCCTTGCCCTACAGGGTATCCCTCTCCAATCATAAGCCTAAATAAATGCATTTCTCCATAAATTTGTTTTGGTCATGCCATTTTATTCTCATAATAAGAGTATATGATGCACAGTTCTTGCTAGTTTTCTTTTAGGAACATATGGTAGATACTGTCACACGCTAACTAAAACTACACTCAGAAGTAAGTGACTAGATTTATACTATTCATAAACTATGAATAATTTTCAGTTTTCAATACTTTTTGTCAATTACTTTTGAGAAAAAATGCTTCCTCAACCAACTTTACTCTATTGCTTATCTCCAATTCCTGATCAGTGGAGAAAATATAAAATCCTTCATGTCTTTACCCCAATATATGTAATATCTTAAGACTTAACCCAATGTCAAATTTCTTCATGAGATCATTTGAAATGAAGGAATTTATTCTTTTCCTACTTGCTATTCCTATGTATGATGTACCAGAATAAACATCTCCATAACAAATTTCTGAAAATTACACTTTATGTGTCCAAGTTTATTTATCAGGAATTTTAACCTAGTAAACTCTAAAGTGTTTAGGCAATCCTATATAATTAAAATTAAATACTTTTTAATGACAAGAGTATACCAATAAAAATAGCAGTTTGAAACAAGACATTATCATGAAAGTTTTTTTTTAAAAAAAAGGTGAGAATTGCTGTTGAAATTCAGAGGCAAGGGAAATTTTTGAAGGCTGTCAGAGTCAGATAGAATTTTATGGCAAAGAAAATTTGCCTTGATACATGGGAGGAATTTGATGGATGAAGGGAATGAAGAGCGTTCACCACATGGTCTGTGCTTACAGCTGAAGTGAGCACTGAGCCTTGTGGATTTCTGGTATTCATTTCCCGTTAGCATCAGAATGACACGGTGATCCTAGGAAAGGTGGCAATCAAACACCTCTTATTCAGTTGTTGTAAAGTATACTTTTTGATTTCTTTCCTTGAAAAGCCCTTAAGTTGATTGTGTCTCTTATCACAGTTTCTATGAATTCTTTAGATTTAATGAGCATATTACTGGTTTAAATAAGCTGCCACTGGAGGGCTGTCAACCTAAAATAATCTCAAATGTTCTGGTTTGAAGAACTCTCCCAGGAAATGGGTGATCAAGAGAATGATTCCTCTTAAAATAAAAGTATTTAGTGAGTTCTTAAGTGAGAGTGAAGCCATTTTCACTTGGAACTCATTTTTTCTCAGAGTAGAGCATGTCTGTGGCAATTAAAACATAGCTAAATGTATTCCGATTGTCATTAAATGTATCATGTAGAATCACTTTGGGCATGTGCTTTATATTTCAAGCTTGGGTGTCTTAGAGAAATGCAGTATAAAATGGCAGTAAGTGGATCTTGTTCTCAAGTAGGGCAAAAAATGTTTTGTTTTGTTTTGTTTTACTAGTGTACGTTCTTATTTTATAACTTAATCAATTCAATATTTACTAACAATTGGCAATGCTATTAGAAAACCTTTAGTTTGGAACACATAAAAAAGTAGGGAAAGTTAATCAGGGGCAGTATTCCAGTCATTATAGTTAATATTCTTAAAAAAAACATACACAGTTAAGGTTGTTTTGCTCAACACTTTAAGCTACACGTAATCCACTTTCCTCTCTTGAGCAGAGTACTAGATGAAGGTGGTCAAAAGATAGGTTAGCTGTGAAAAAAAAAGTCACTTTGTCACTTTTGATTCCTCTGTTTTGCACAAAACATATTAAAGGAGTAAAGACAAAATTATCTTGTTAATACAGCAATATGAGCAGTTCCCACTACATGTCTTTTTTTATCAATTCCAAGAAGATAAAGAGTTTATTGAGATTATTGGAGTATTGTTTAGGTATTGATCTCAAATTAATGGAATGAGGCAAATGCTAGAAAATATAATTCCTAGGACGGGGGAAATAGCTGCTTTGGTAAAATGCTGGCCTCCCAAGCCTGAGGCCTTGAGTTTGATGTCCAGAATTCATATAAAAGCCAGTCTTGTTAGCACATGCGTGTTACACCACTGGAGGACGGGAGATAGTCGGATCGTTATGGGTTGATGACCTGCCAGGCTAAACTAATCACTGAGCTTCAGGCTCAGTGAGAATTTGTCTAAAAACTAAGGCCTACAATGTCTTAGAAGAAACTCCCTAGGTGACTCCTGGTTTCCAACTGTATACAGACACATGTGTGTGCACCTGGACACACAAAACATGCATGAACATGCACACACATCCAAAAAAAAAAAACCAAAAAAACTACTTTCTATTATCTGAATCATCTAAGTTTAAAACAAAATCATTTACTATTTATTCCTTAGTTAATTTATGAATCTAAAACTAATATTCAGTCAGCTAATATAGATACTTTAATTTAACTAAAATCTTTTAAATGCAATTTAAATAATAAGTAATCCCAGATTATATAAAGTAGTATCCTCTAAATATCAACAATTATAAAAAGTAATGTGAAAACTACAGTTAGAGACACATTGTAATATCCATGCACACAATTCATCCTTGTAAACTTTATAAAATAGAAGAAATACTCTACTTCTATGGGATACATGAAAGATCAGCTTCAAAAACATTCCTTAAGAATAAAGTTATCCTTAGTAGGATTTTTAGTTTTTCAGCTAGCATAATAGGTATAAGGCTTTATTATGTTGCTTTCAAACATAATTTGTTTTTATTTATCCTTCTTTTCCATTCTTCTTCTACCATCACCACTCAAACCTGTTTTCATCTTTTCTGTCTTGTTTCATGTGCATTCAATTTCTCTGCCTCTCTTCATCGGTACTCCCTTTTGTCCACACATAGTCTTTTTCTTAAAATGCCCTTTAAAAGAATTAGTTAAGAAGTAAATGTAAATTACCTGAAACCTTAATACAACATGATTATGAAAATGAAATTAGTTTTGAGTTTCAAGCTGTCTACCAGATAATTTAAAATGTCAGTGTCCTCAAATCTAAAAACAGAATGAAACAAAAACTTAAGATGAAGAAAGGAAGAATGGGAGGGGCGGCAGTGGAGATTTGTGTAGAATAATCAAAAATGTAGTCTTTCTGCGATTAAACATTCTGACCAAAGCAACTTAGAAAAGAAAGGACTTATGTGGCTTATGTTTTCACATCACTGTTCATCATGAAAGGAAGTCAGGACAACAATTTAAACATGGAAGGAACCTGGAGGCAGGAGCTGATGCAGAGGCCACGGAAGGGTGCTGATTACTGGCTTGCTCCCCATGGCTTGCTCAGCCTGATTTCTGATAGAACACAGGGCCAGGGATGTAGAATCAAGGGATGGCAGCACCCGCAATGAGCTTGTCCCTCCCCTTTAATCACTATAAAGGCCTGTTTATAGCCAGATCTTTGGAGACATTTTATTTGTTTGTTTGTTTGTTTATCTCTTATATAATACATTCCCACTACAGTTTCCCACCCTCCACTCATCCATTCCCCTTCCACTACCTTCTCTGCTAGACCTACTCCTCATCTGGAACACAACCTAACAAGTTACAATAGGACTAGGCACAAACCCTCATATCAGGGCTGGGCAAGGCAACCCAGTAGGAAGAAAAGGGTCCCAAGAGCAGGCAAAGCAGGGACTCCACTGTTGGGAGTCCCAGGAAAACAGCAAGCTAACAATCATAACATATTTGCAGAGGGCCTAGCAGAGACCAATGCAGGCTACATGATTGCCCAGTCTCTATGAATATCTATGAGCCCTATTCAGTTGATTCTGTGGGCCGTGTTCTTCTGGTATCCTCTAACACTCTGGCTCCTGAAATTCTTCCTCCCCCTCTTTTGTGTGGTTCCAAGATATCTTAAGAGAGGGACCAAATGGAGATATCCAGTTCACTCTCTTTTTTTGCCTAATGTTTGGGTGTGTGTCTCTGTATCTGCTCCCATCAGCTTCCAGAGGAAGCCTCTCTGATGATTGAGCTGGGCACAGATCTACTCATGCAGCATAGCAGAATATCATTTGGAATCATTTTATTAATTTTTTTTCTATCCTAGGTCTCTGGGCTATTTGGCCTCTGCTTCCTGGTCATCCAGGCAGTGTCAGGATTGAGTTTCCTCTAACGGTGTGGGCCTCAAATTAGACCTGTCACCTAAGTTTGGTAGCTCAAGCCTTTAATTCCAGCACTCAGGAGGCAGGGGCAGGCAGACCTCTGTGGGTCAGAAGCCAGTCTGGTCTACAAAAGGAGTTCTAGCACAGCCAGGACAGTTACAGAGAAACCCTGTCTCAAGAAAACAAGCAAAACAACAACAATAAATTTGGCCAGTCATGTGTTAACTACTTCCATAAGTTCTCTGCCTCCATTGCCCCAGAACCTCTTGCTGGCAGAATAGATAACAGGATGAAGGTTTTGTGGCTGAAGTCAGGGAACCCTGGCATGAGAGGAGCAGTAAGTATTGTAGGAGCCAGAACGGTTTTCAAAACAGGATAAAGATATTCATTAAAGTATGCTGATTCATTTAATGTATCTATTGATAGTAAATGGCTTAACAGAAACACGTCATTAACTCATAGAATCATTACTAGACTTTCATTTTCACATTTTTAATACAAATAACTTTATGCATCTCAAATCATATTGGTATTCATAGATCAAAAATTAATGCAAAATTATTATCTTATATATAATTAATCGTGTACTAAAGCTTGTGGTGAAAAAGATATGATCAATTTAATGTCTCATGTGATTCTGATTTGGTCTAGGTTGTTTTTCACTGTTGGAATTTTCCTGAAATTTACCACTGCTGGAGGATGATTTTTCTAATTGAATAGACTCCATTGATATGCTTGTGAAATAGGGTAATGCTTTGGAACAACTTGGAGAATAAAATTGATTATCATGGCACAGTGCCTATTAATTATTTACATTAACATAAATCAGTCAAATAGGTATTGGGTGTTATGTAGAATCATTTCACAACAGTAGAGATTTTCCATCATTGCAGATTTCCCAGGCAACAATTTAAGATTGTTTTCATTGACTTTATGTGTGTTCTGATTAAAAATTACCTTCAGTGTCTAAATATCAGCTTCATTTAGAGAAACATGATACATCTAAATATTTTTTACTATGAATTTGGATCTGATGTTTTCCTTCCAAAATGAGCTTTTATTTACTTCCTCTTGAAATTACTGTGTGCTGGCTAACAAATCTATAAGTCTCTGCTTGATAAAGACTCAAATAGAAGTTTCAAAAAAAAGAAAAATCAGTCTCATCATGGAAACTGTGGTGTGACATAGTAAGTCATACAGTAAACTCTTTTAATCATATTTCTTTACTTGCAAGTGTTCATTGCAAAGAGTCACTGGTCTGGTTCAAGGCCTCTAGTTTCTACTACACTTGATGCTGAACCCTCTCTGGAACTCCTCTTGGTTATCCAATTGTTGCCCTTTGTCATTGACATTCTACAACTTTGGATCTGCAGGACCAGGACTGGTCCCTTTATGTTTTCCAGTAGATCACAGATAGGGGTGGATGTTGGAGTGGGTGAACTCATAGCCCTGGTTCTGGGCCTGAGTAGTTGCAGAGTTGGTCATCCCTCCAGCTCTCACTTGTAAACCACTGAGTTTGCTCTCCTGCCTTGCTCTGGCTGGTTCACCCCTTGCATCTATGAGCAAGGGGCAGGGCCATTTCTCCTGCTTTTATGTCCTCAGGGTCAGTTCTCCCACACCTACACCTCCAGTGCCAGCCTACTGTGACTATGTTGCCCAGGCTATCATAGGGGTCACTCTCCTGCATCTGATGAGGGTCAGAAACAGCTCTCCAGCTCTTACAACCTCAGGGCCAGCTCTCCCACCTGCCTCTGGCTTTGATGGAGGCAGCATCTCTCCCTGTTCATATGACAGATGAGTGATGCTCACAACTTTGGGGCCTGCTCACTTACACCTCAGCCAAAATAAAGCAAAACCCACTGTATTTACTAGATGCATTAACTATACTCAATCTACAAATTGCACTTTTTTTCTACAACACATTTCAACCTTTATAATTAAATTCATTTTACAGCTTCAAAGGCATATGTTGTGGCCTGTCCTGAATTCCTTCAAATAAAACTTAGGTCTTGAAGATGAGCTGCTGCCTTTGTTTCTTCAAGGTACACCCTAGAGACTTTTTTCCATACTGTCTGAAATAGCTCCAAGTTGCTGTATGTCATAGTCACTGGATAAGAAGTCTTAGCAATCCTCTAAATTTAATAACAGGAATTCTTTCATTCGGCGCTCCACATTCATGTTGGAATTGGACACGGAAACATTACTTTTAGATCACAGGTTGTAAAAGCACTTTAGATTGGTTTCATTCTTGAAATTGATTAAAAACAGAATGGTGGAAAACAACTAATGCCTCAAATTAAATGTCATGTCAAAATATCCTCCAGGGAAATGATGGATGACACAGGGCCTGAAATCTCTTTGTTTCATAGGGAAGTTTAATTCCTTTGATATGTTTTTAAACATTAGTCTTGGCTATAGGAACAATGTTTACAAATATCTAGTAAACTAGATTGTCTTCATTTTTTCTTCTATCTTAAAAGCTCTGAATTCTTCAAGGACACTGCTATTTAAAACTAAGAAACAATGGTGCAAAACATTCCTGCAGAGTATAACACTATTAAAAAAATTCTAATATTATGAAATATATTTTTTCAGGATATATAGTAACAGGAAGTAATCATTAATCTATCCTTAGTCATGGATAGATTTCTTCTATCATATTATTTTTACTTGTATAGAAGTTGAGCTTCTGGATGCGATTTAAACTTACGTTAAATACTCAATATTATTTACTATTTAATATCTGAAAACCACTAGCAATCTCTGCTGCTAACGTTCCTTCAAAAACATTTTTTTTTACATTAAAACAAAACCAATTTTAATATGTGGAATGTAACTTTTGGTAATAGTGTCTGTGCACCAGTATTTTTTCTTTTCTAATTTTTCTACATCTTTATTCATGTTCCTTACAAAATTATTTAGTTTAATATATTTTCAAGGTGATTTTCCTTTAACAGTAAGGATCCAATGTATTTCAACTTCTTTTTTTTCCTAATCATTGAAGCTATCATTTATTTCCTTAGCTTTCTTAGTCTTATGTTACAGAGAAATGTGCTCGTGTACTAATGTACCTCGAGTACTTTCTCATCTGCCGTAAGGAGTCCTTGAATCTCAGTGAAACAATGGAGTCTCCTCGATGTTAAAATAACCTTGTGTCTCTAAGGTCCACTAATCTCCCACACCCATTTCATAAGCGAACTGTAGTCACATATTCTTTACTTAGCTAAGACCCATGTGTTTATGTATTTTTTACAACACTGAAAGTATGTGAGACTGAGTCCATGTAATCTATTTTGCATTATTTGATACAGTCAGCCATAACTTATAGCACTCTTACCTAGAGTTCTTTAAAAAAAAAATTGATGTGAAACTTAGGCTTTCACATTTTCAATCAGGTTATCAGTTCAAAGGTGCCACAGAACCCACTTTCTCTAGAAAGCACAGCTAGATGGATGGCAGTGCAACCTGCATCATATTTGAGTTAATGAACGTATCTTTTTTGTATGCATAAGAAAATCAGGTTTGGGAATTTTTTCATATGGGAAGAATGCCCCTCCTCACACTTACAATTTTGATCTTTTAAACAATTTTCTTTTATTGAAAATAGATTCTTTTCTCAAACAAAATATCTTGATTATACTTTCCTCTCCCTCTACCCATGCTACTTCCTCCTCCCCACCCTCCCCTCCCTTTCCTTCCCCTCCCCTCCCCTCCCCTCTCAACCCCTTCAGATCTTTACCTTTTGGTCTTTCATTTGAAAAGAACAGTATTTTAAGAGATAATAACCAGACATTTTTGGTGATATCTTGTGCACTCTAACAAACTTGCTTGAGGGTCAGGGAACAGAACAGCCACTAAATTAAACATAGAGGCCAGACAGGGGTAGCACATGTCTTTAATCCTATTACTCGGGAGACAGAGATCCCTTTGGATCTCTTTGAGTTCAAGGCCAGCCAGGCATGGTGGCACACCCCTTTAATTCCAACACTTGAGCTCTCATGCCTTTGCTTGGGAAACACACATGCCTTTAATCCCACGAAGGAAGATGCCAGGGCAGAGAAATGTACATAAAGTGTGAGGAAACAGGAATTTGCTCTCTTAAGACTGAGGATTTCATAGAGGTAAGAACTTGTGGCTGGCTTGCTCAGCTTCTCTGATCTTCAACTTTCACCTCAATGTCTGGCTTCAGGTTTTCTATTAATAAGACCTTTTAAGATTCATGTTACAAACATGAAAAAATAAAATATAATAAGTTGTAGCAAAACCATAATATCAAAGGTGCACTTAGCAACACAACAGGAGGAAAATATTCCCAAGATCGGGCAGGAGAGTCAAAGACACACTAGTTCTCACACTCAGGAAGTGCTGAGCTAGTAGCTTTACTATATAATTAGAGGACCTGGTGCAGACCCATGAAGGCACTGTGCTTGCTGCTTCAGTAGCTGTGAATTCATATCTGCTTTGCTTACTTCATGGAGGGTTCTTGCTTTCCTGGTGGCCTCCTTTTGCTCCTTCTGCCTCTTCTTTCCTGGAATTTCCTGAGTTCTGAGGGGAAGCATTTGATGGAGATCTCCAATTTAGTCTCTCACTTCTCATAATGTGTGGCTGTGGGTCTCTACATGTGTTCCCATCAGCTTCTCTGATGATGACTGAATAAGGCACTGATCTATGTATGAGTATAGCAGAACATTATTAGGAATCATTTTATTACTAGACCTGTGGTGCTTGGTTTTAAACAAGGTCTCTGGGCTGTTTAGTCTCTACTTCTTCACTACCCAAGCAGTATCCCATGTGGATTCCTTCTCTTGTAGTTGGCCTCAGGGCAGACATTGCTTAGTCACTCCCCAAAGTTCTGTGCCACCACTGTCATGGCACATTCATTGGCAGGACAGATTGTAGGTCAAAGGTTTTGTCTCTTGGTTGGTGTCCATAATCTTCAGAGTACCTTCCCACAATAAAGAGAATAGAATTTAAATTAAGACTGAGGGCTCCATGTAGGCACTGACTCAATGTCTAAATATTCAATGAGTGAGCAAGTATTTTCCTTGACAAAGCA
Organism: Peromyscus nudipes; assembly: GCA_902168325.1. Lineage (NCBI taxonomy): Eukaryota > Metazoa > Chordata > Mammalia > Rodentia > Cricetidae > Peromyscus > Peromyscus nudipes. The sequence goes on from CABHPH010137338.1 coordinate 31,069, forward strand.
GCCTGCTAGTCTGTTTGCCCAGAGCAATCTTTTGTCTTAGCAACTGGCTGACTTGTTTGGGGATTTTTATGGTATCACCTTATTCAACAACTAATTGAATATAACCCAGTCCCACTTAAAACCTCACCTGGCTACAAGAGATGACACATTAAAACTCTGTATTCTCTACTACTAGGAGTCCTCATTAGGATCACCTTCATACATTACAAGTTTCTACTGCACTAGGTTTCTAAACCATACCCAAAATGCCAACTCAATTATATAATCTCTCTTCCACACTCTCTCTCTCCATCCCACCTCCTCACACCTGCTCCCCCATTTCTGTTTTCATCTGTCCATAAATTCAATTCTATTTCCCTCACCCGAGAAGATCCATAATTTCACATTAGACCCTTCTGTTTTACATAACATCTCTGTATCTAAAGATTATATTTTGGTTATAATTTACTTAATAGCTAATATCCCCTCATAAGTAAATGTATACCATAATTATCTTCTGGGTCTGGGTTAACTCATTCAGGATGATTTTTCTATTTCTACTAAGTTGCCTGAAAATTTAATGATATCATTTTTAACAGCTGATTAATAGTGTAAATGTACCACTTTTTTTTTTTACCCATTCTTCTGTTGAAGGACATCTAGGTTGTTTTTCTAGTTTCTGGATATTATGAATGAAAGTGAAGGGAACATGGTTTAGCAAATGTCCTTATGGGAGGATGGATAGTCATTTGGGTATATGTCTAAGATTGATGTAGCTGAGTCTTGAGGTAGCTGGACTGCCAAATTTCTGAGGAAATGTCATATTGTTTTCCATACTGGCTGTAAGATCTGCATTTCCCTGATGGCTAAGGATGTTGAACATTTCTTTCAGTGTTTTCTTGCCATTTGAGATTTCTCTATAGAGGATTCTGTTTATAATTATTTCCTAATTTTAATTGGATTGTTTGTTTTTGATATGTAGTTTCTTGATTTCTTCATATATTTTGAATATTAGTCCTATGGTGTATGTGAAGTCTGTAAAACACTTTTCTCATTCAGTAGGAAGCCTTGCTATCTGATTGACTGTGCCCTTTGCCTTCCAGAAGCTGTTCAGTTTCATGAGGTCCCATTTATTAATTATTGTGCTCAGTAGCTGTACTATTTGTGTTCTGTTCAGAAAGTCTTATCCTATGGCAATGAGTTAAAGGATATTCCCAATTTCTGTTCTATCAAGTCCAATGTACTTTGTTTTATGTTGAGGTCTTTGATCCATTTAGATGAGTTTTATGCAGGGTGATATATGTGAATCTATTTGCTTTTGTACGCTGGTTTAATAAAATGCTGATTGGTCATTAGCCAGGCCAGGACAGTATAGATGGGATAAGCAGACAAGGAGAATTCTGGAAAGAGGAAGGCTGAGTCAGGAGATGCCAGCCTAGGGAGCAGCATGTAATGGCACACAGGTAAAGAACACATGGCAACATATACGTTAACAGAAATGGGCTGAGTTTAAGTGGAAGAGCTAATCAGTGGTAGGCCTGAGCTAATGGCCAAGCAGTTTTACTTAATGTAAGGCTCTGTGTCTTTACTTAGGTCTGAGTGGTTTCAGGACAAAGAAATTTATAAGTGGCTGTGGGACCTTGGTGCCAGGCAAGTATAGAAAAGTTTCAGTTACCCATTCTCAAATATGTAGTCATCCTGTTGGACCAGAACCATTTATTAAAAATACTTTTTTTTCCAGTGTGTATTTCTGCTTTCATGCCAATACCATTTGGATTTATTAGTATAGTTTTGTAGTTTAACTTGAAATTGGAAATAATAAGACCTCTAGCAGTTCTTTTATAGTTCAAGAATGTTTTAGCTATCCTGAGTGTCTTTATTTTCAATATGATATTGAGAATTGTCCTTGCAAGATCTGAAAACAATTATGTTTCCAGGCAGTGGTAGCACAGTCCTTTAATCCCAGCACTCGGGAGGCAGAGGCAGACAGTTCTCTTTGAGTTCGAGGCCAGCCTGGTCTAGAGTGTGATCCAGGATAGGCATCAAAACTACATGGAGAAACCCTGTCTTGAAACACGCCCCCCCCCCCAATAAAAGGAATTGTGTTGTGATTTTGTTGGGGATTACATTGAATCTATAGATTTCTTTTGGTAAGATGACCCTTTATACTGTGTTAATCCTAGTGATACAAGAGCACAGGAGATCTTTCCATCTTCCAATATCTTCTTAAATTTATTTCTTCAAAGCCTTGAAGTTTTGGTCATACAAATCTTTTACTTGCTTGGTTAGAGTTATCCCAAGATATTTTATATTATTTGAGGCTATTGTGAAGAGTGTTGCTTCCACGATTACTTTCTCAGTTATATGTTATTTACATATAGGAGGACTATTGAGTTTTTGTGAATTAATCATGTACCAAGACAATTTGCATAAAATGTTATCACCTGCAGGCATTCCCGGGTAGAACTTTTAGGGTCAACTATATAGTGTACCATATTATTTGCAAATAATGGTACTTTCACTTCTTCCTTTCTAATTTGCATCCCATTCATATCCTTCTCTTTTCTTACTGCTCTAGCTAAAACTTCAGGTTTGATATTGAAAAAATATGGAGAGAGTTGACAAACTTTTTTTGTTCATGATTTTAGAGGGATTTCTTTGATTTTCTCTCCATTCTTTTGATGCTTGCATGAGCATTGCTGAAAACTGCCTAGGTAAATGTCTAGGTATTTCCCTTGTATCCCTAATTTTTCCAGGACTTTGATCATAAAAGTGGGTTGGCTTTTGTTCAAAGGCCTTTTCAGCATCTAATAAGATGATCATGTTTTTTTTTCTTTCAGTTTACTATATAGTATACTGTATCTACTGATTTTTTTATGTTGTATCATCCCTGAACCTTTGGAATGAAACCTTGTCCATGGCGGATCATCTTTATGATGTGTTCTTTGATTCAGTTAGGAACTATTTCATTGAGTAATTTTGCATCTATGTCCAAAAAGGAAATTGTTGTGTAATTCTATCCTTTGTTGGGCCTTTATTTGTTGGCAAATATTATTTTAAGATGTGGTACATTTGTTTATGTTGCATTTGTTTAACTCATGGAGCTGTGTTACTTTGCCTGTCTAAAACACCTGATGGTCTAATAAAGAACTGAATTGCCAATAGTGAGGCAAGAGAAAGGAAATGCAGGGCTGGCAGGCAGAGTGAATATATAGAAGAAGAAATCTGAGGAGTAGGAATTAGAAAAGAAGCAGCCAGAGAAGGAGGAGGATTTCAGGGGTCAGCCACCGAGCTATAAGCAAACCACAGAGAAAGAGTAAGATTTACAGAAGTAAGAGAATGGGAAAAGCCCAGAGGCAAAAGATAGACAGGATAATTTAAAGTTAAGGAAAGCTGGCTAGAAACAAGCCAAGCTAAGGCTGGGCATTTATAATTAAGAATAAGCCTCCATTTGTGATTTATTTGAGAGCTTGGTGGTGGGACCCCCCAAAAAGAGTAAAATACCAACAACATTTATGTGATTTAAATATCAGGGTAACTGTGACCTCATAAAATTAACTGGATCATGTTTCTTCTGTTTCAGTTTTGTGAAATAATTTGAGGAGTATTAGCATTAGCTCTTCTTTGAAAGTCTGGTAGAGTTCTGTGCCAAAATTTCTGGTCCTAGCTTTCTTATTTTTTTTTAATTAAGATTTTTTTTATTCATTTTACATACCAAAGATCCCCCTCTTCCTTCTGCCTTTCCAGCCTCCATTTCTCACCCCACCCCACATTCCCTCCTACAAGAAGGTAAGGCCTCCCATGGGGAGGTGCATTAAGTAGAGGCAGGTCCAAGCCCATCCCCCTGCCTCCAGGCTGTGTGAGGTGTCCCATCATAGAAGTAGGCTCCAAAAGGCCTGTTCATTAAGGAATTGTTCAACATCCTTAGTCATCGGGGAAATGCAAATCAAAATGACTCTGAGATACCATCTTACACATGTCAGAATGTCTTAGATCAAAAACACTGAAGACAGCTTATGTTGGAGAGGATGTGGAGCAAGGGAACATCTCTCCACTGTTGGTGGGAGTGCAAACTTATTCAGTCACTTTGGAAATCAGTATGGTGGTTTCTCAGAAAACTGGGAATCAATCTACCTGAAGACCCAGATATACCACTCTTGGGCATATACCCAATGAATGCTCAATCATACCACAAGGACACATGCCCAGCTATGTTCACAGCAGCATTATTCATAATAGCCAGAACCTGGGTCCTGGGTTTCTTTAAGGACTGTTTCTGTTCCGCTATAGGCTATCAATCTATTTCAGTCATTTATCTGATCTTTTTTTGTTTGTTTTTTTTTTTTTTTTTTGGTTTTTTTTGATGCAGTGTTTCTCTGTATAGTTTTGGTGCCTATCCTGGATCTCACTCTGTAGACCAAGCTGGCCTCAAACTCACAGAGATCCTCCTGCCTCTGCCTCCTGAGTGCTGGGATTAAAGGTGTGTGCCACCACTGCCCGACATTTATCTGATCTTGATTTATCTTGAGCGCATGGTACATAATAAGAAAGTTATCCATTTCTTTTAGAATTTCCAATTTGGTTGAGTATAGGTTTTTAAACTATGTCCTTATAGTTTCACAGGGGTCTTGTTTTGTCCCCTTTTCCATTCCTGATTTTGTCACTGTGGATATTCTCTCTGCTTTTTAGTTAGTTTGGATAAGGGTTTATCTATTTTGTTGATATTCTCAAAGAACTAACTCTTTGTTTCATCGATTCTTTGTATTATTCTCTTTCTTTCTACTCTAATCATTTCAGCACTCAGTATGAATATTTCTTGCTGTCTACTGTTCTTGTGTTTGATTGCTTCTTTTTATTCTAGAGCTTTCAAGTGCACTGATAACTCACTAGTGCCTTTCTCTGATGTTTTATATTGGCACTCAGTGTCACAGACTTTCCTCTTAGCATCATTTTCATTGTATCTCATAAGTTCTAGTATGCTGTGTCTCCATTTCCTTTCAATTCTAGAAATTCTTTAATTTATTTATTTCTGTTTTGACCTATTTTTCATTTCATAGGGAATTGTTTAATTCAAAGTTTGTAAGTTTTCAGTTGTTTATATTATTGTGGATATTCAGCTTTATCCCATGTTTATCTGATAGGATACAGGGAGTTATTTCAGTTGTCGAGCCTGTTGAGATAGGCTTTGAGTCTGAGTATGTAGTCCATTTTAGAGAACGTTCCATGAGGTTTAGAGTAGAAGGCACATATCTTTATGTTTTAGTGAAATATTCTGCAAAGAATTCTTAGGTGTCAACTGTCTCACTTATCCAGAGGGTCTGATCCAGTTGGGGGCTCCTCAGCCATTGGTTCATAGTTCATGTGTTTCCATTACTTTGGCTATTTGTCCCTGTGCTTTTTCCAACCTTGGTCTCAACAATTCTCGCTCATACAAACCCTCCTCTTTCTCACCAACTGGACTCCTGGAGCTTCACCTGAGGCCTGGCCGTGGATCTCTGCATCCGGTTCCCTCAGTCATTGGATGAGGTTTCTAACATGACAATTAGGGTGTTTGGCCATCCTATCACCAGAATAGGTCAGTTCGGGCTTTCTCTCAACCATTGCCAGTAGTCTATTGTGGAGGTATCGTTGTTGATTTCTGTGGGCCTCTCTAGCACTTTGCTTCTTCCTATTCTCATGTGGTCTTCATTTATCATGGTCTCTTATTCCTTGTTCTCCTTCTCTGTTCTGTGAGTGGGGATAATGAAGGGCAAAGGTTGAGGGAAAGAGAGCTTAGGGGAGTGGAAGATCCCAGCTGGATCATTTCTTCTTTAAGGACATCTATTACATTCAAAAAAAGTTCTTTTAAGGTACTTTTCTCATGTTTCATCTATGTTGGAACATCCAGGGCCTGATGGAGTAGGATAGTTTGGCTCCTGTAGAGACATATTGCCAGGGCTGTTATTAACTCTGTCTTTATGCTATTGTCTTGGTATATAGGTTTTTGGTGACTAAAGGTCTAGGTGATGATTTCTGGATTTGTCCTTGTTGGATGGGGGTTTTGTTCCTTGGTTTCTGCTTTCTTTTTGGATATTAGGAGAGTGTGATAGAAGTGTGTTGCTTGTTGTTTCCCTAGCCTGTTTAGCTGATGTGTTCACAGGAAATGCTTCTGGTGTTAGAGGCTGGGTAACTGGGATGAGTTAGAGGAAGAAATGTTAGAGGAGAAGGTCTTTGTGATCCCTTGTGGACTGGCTCAAAGAGGAAAGGGAAACCACAGCAGGTTTCAGCTACAAAGCAGGTGATGAGTCTAGGGGGAGTGGATCTCAGGAGCAGTAGAAGAGGTATGGATCTTCCTTCAGTCTACCTGTTGATCTGGGAGGAAGAGCTGTTGGGACAAGAGGGATTCCTACTAGAGTTTGGTCTTGGCCAAAGCACCAAGTGGGATAAGAGATGTAAGGAGAGGATAGATTGAGGAATGCACAAGAGATGTGGGCCAGGGTGAGGTAAGGCTTCACCTGGTATTCTCTTGCTGTGGTAGAGACAAGATTACTTAAAGTGTTTTATTTTTATTTTTATTTTTGAGATTATAATTTAGTTACATTTCCCCTTCTTTTTGACCCTCCAAGCCTTCTTATATAACCCTCCTCACTCTCCTCCAAATTTATAATCTATTTTTTCACTAATTGTTATTGCATGCATATTTGGTTTTTATGTTTAAGCTAAGCCATAAATGTGAATTACATATTCATTCTCTGATATCCAAGCATGAGTCAAAAATAGACATTTAATGTATCAAGTAGGTTTTCTCGCAAGAGCAAAAATATTTACAATATCATTCCCAAATGGTAGTGTCTTCCCTTTGGGAAAGACAAAAGGAAGATTGTCGAAATGAAGATTATTTTCTAAACCTTACCCTCATTGTATTCTGTATCCATATGAAATTAAGTATATTTCTTAATTTTGGCAATATTCAACATAAAATTGTGATCCAGAATATATCCTTCTTGCTCTACTATGAACTGGAAACAATTATGAAAAAACTTGATAAGTTTCTTAGTTTGTAACAGATAGAAAACAATTTTTTCTTATCTAACATTCTTGTAAGTTTGGTCTTAGTTAATTGAAAACTGATGTAGTTCAAAAGAAGAACATCAACAGCAGTCTTTCTCTATACAAATGTTCATCACTTAAAATCTTCTTGGATCAGAAGAAACATTGAATAAAGCATATCACAGTGGGATACTGCCAGGACCAGTGAGCCACCAGAGGGTCAAGTGAAGTAATGGACAATTCTATGATCTCTGCCATGATTCTTTGTCATGAATGTTACAGAATTTTACTGAACCCTATAAGAAACATGACTATTCAGGGAAAGGAGATACTCTTGCACGTTCCTTTATGTTCTAATTAAGGCTTATGCATGATGCAGTGCTAAGAAGCACATCTGTCTCCTCTTAAAATAGGAACCGAAGTAGTGACAAACTGGCAAAGCCACTGTCAGGATGATATTACACCAGTTTACTACTGTGGGGACAAAGTGTAGAAATAGAGAATAATTATCGTTGATAACGTCTTGGAGAAGATACTTCTAAAAAGGGTCTGATCGGATGGCTGATAAATTTGACACATATTATTTTAAGTACAAATATGTGAGAAGTAGTTCTGGGTTCATGTGAACATATAAAGTAAACTATACCTTTCCATATTCTTTATAAGTATATACCTCATAGAGCTAGAGAAATAAGGGATACATATTATGATAAAGGCTCATAAAACTTTAGATTATTCAAGCAGTAATGAAGAAGAGAATGAGGCCAGGTGATGTGAACACTGATGCTGAGACTGTGCAGAAGTCATCCAAAGGAACTAACAAACAGTACTAAAAATTAAAGGTAAAAATTATAGCTGATACGTAGAAAATTTCAGAGTTATCCTGAGTGAAGTCATTTGATTTGAGAGACTGTCAACTTCCAAATGAAAGAAAATAATTAGCAGTACAGTGACGACACCAGAAGATCCAGCACGACTTGTGACTCAACTGGAAGACAGTATTTCTCACTGATGTGTAGCTGGAAGCTTTCCAGTGTCCTGTCTGGCCTGCAGTGGGGACAAATCTCTCACCCACAGTCCTGCAGCCTTTTATAAAATAATCACACAGAGACTCAATGTATTTATAACTGCTTGGCCATTAGCTTAGGCTTATTACTGACTAGCTTTTACACTAAAATTTACCTATAATTCTTATCTATGTTTAGCCATGTGGCTTGGTAACTTTTCTCAGTTTTGCCTTGTCATGTTGCCTCCTCTTTGTCTGGCTGGTGACTCCTGACTCAGCCCTCCTCTTCTCAGAATTCTCTTCTCTGTTTGCCTTGCCTATACTTCCTGCCTGGCTACCTGCCAATCAGTGTTTTATTTATCAACCAATCAGAGCAACACATATTCACAGCATACAGAGTATCCTACAGCACCTCTCCTTTTCTATCTAATCAAAAAGGAGGGTTTTAGTTTTAATGTAGTAAAAATATAATAGGAAACAGTTATCAAGCAGGAATTACAGTTATAATATCTAGTCTATTTGTATTTGGCAAAATTAAAGAAAATATTCTATCTATCCTATATTTGTGAGTCTAAAGCTTTATATTAATTTATCTTTTATTATAACCAAGGAAAATTATAACTATCTGGTCTTTAACTACATCAAAGACCCCATAAGGGCATAATAATACCTAAGTAAACAGGAAGAACATTGTAAGCAACTTCCAAAAATCTAGAATGACAGAGACAGCTGGCTACTTGGACAGTTACCCAAAGTTTCTCTGCAACTTTGCAGCATCTTTCTTCAGTCTATATGCCAGGAGTCTCTTAGTCACTTTTCTCTGTGTCCTTTAGAATGGCAGTTTCTTCTGCAAAGCAGGAACCTGAAGGACCATCTCACCTTGTAAAGATCATTGATCACCTTACTATGAGTCTTGCATGTCCAATTTATAAAACATATTGTCAATCACTCGACACAAGGACATTTTTGTTTTACCCAGTGGCTAACTTTTGCCACAAAGAAAGCAAGCTCTATAATGAGTTTATTCAATGCCCATCATTCCCCTTGAAGTAATTGGTGCTGCCAGGGGCAGACATGTCTCACTGTCCAGAAAAGTCTAGGTTTTTAAAACATTTTAGCCGCCGGGCATTGGTGGCGCACACCTTTAATCCCAGCACTCGGGAGGCAGAGGCAGGCGGATCTCTGTGAGTTCGAGGCCAGCCTGGGCTACCAAGTGAGCTCCAGGAAAGGC
>CABHPH010137339.1:0-13526 GCA_902168325.1 Peromyscus nudipes
CTTTCTTTCTTTCTTTCTTCTTTCTTCTTTCTTTCTTCTTTCTTTCTCTCTCTCTGTCTCTCTCTCTCTCTCTTTCTTTCCTTTTTTAAATATTAACTGACAGATACGTGTTGACTTTCCATTGCTGCAGAAAAAGAAACAAAAACAAAAACAAAAACAAAACAAAATGAAACAAAACATCAACAACCCAGAAATAAGCAACTTAAGTAAGAGGAAATTTGTGTGTGTGTGTGAAGTTTCAGAAATTTCAGCTCTTGGTCTCTTGGTCCTGGTAGCTTTAGGCCTTTGGTAACACAGTACACTGTGAAGGGAGTCAGTAATAGAGTGAAGACGTCACCTCATAGCAGCTATGAAACAAAAACAGTGAGAGACGGAGCTGGCTAACTCTCTTCCACTAGGCTGTGACTTCTAAGGGTTTGTGGACTGTGAAGGGCTCTGTAACAGACTGCAGCATGGCGAACATGGCACCACTTCTGCAGAGATGCCTGCTCTCTGTCTTTGTCCTGTCCAGAGACAGCCTCGCCCTGCTTGTCCCTCTGGGGTAATAAATTTCCTTTGTGCTGAGAACTTGGTGTTTGGGTGTGTTCTGTGACAACTCTGTGGGTCCCTTACAGATTATGCATTCCAAGATGCTCAGTGGGCACTAGGATAACACCACGGCTAGTACTGAACCCTATAAATGATGTGGTTTTTCCTAATAACTATATCTATGACAAAGCTTAATATATTGTAGCTAGAGTTTTCCTACCGGGCCCAGAGTCAGGACAAATCTCTCTCACCTGCCAGTCCCACAGCTGCTCAGACCCAACCAAGTAAACACAGAGACTTATGTTGTTTACAAACTGTATGGCCGTGGCAGGCTTCTTGCTAACTGTTTTTATATCTTAAATTAATCCATTTCTATAAATCTATACCTTGTCACATGGCTTGTGGCTTACTGGCATCTTCACATGCTGCTTGTCCTGGTGGCGGCTGGCAGTGTCTGGCAGCGTCTCCTTCCACCTTCCTGCTCTTTTTATTCTCTCTGTTAGTCCCGCCTATACTTCCTGCCTAGCCACTGGCCAATCAGTGTTTTATTAGCAACACATTTGCCATACAGAACATCCCACAGCAATATATAAATTAAGTATACTATGCAGTTAACAATTATACATGATATTAGGACAATTATAGCAGGGTAATACATGTTACATGAATGTGCTTCCCTAATATAGTTAATTGAACTATTCTAGATTTTCAGTGACACTATACAAAGTGAAACCACAGATAAGGGGAGATTTCTGTAAAGTCATGCTATTTGTGAATGTTGATGATATTGATGCTCTGGTGAGGACGGTGGCTACTTCACTCCTGGTCATGGTGCACCCAGATAACTCCTGTGATGGTCAGTCTTGGTTGTCCACTTGACCACGTCTGGAATCAACTGGTGGCATCCCAGATAAAAGGACGCAGGAGGAAGCTTTGCTTTTTGCCTACTTGTCCTCACTCTGCCTGGCAAGTTCGTCTATGCCGTTGCTGAGGCTGGTATTAAAGATTACTTCTTCAGGATTCCAAAGTAGACTGAAGACTAGCAGCTCTCCGGGAGTCCCCCAGGACTGCTGAACACCCAGCCATGCAGACTGCTGAATTCTCAGCCTTCTCATTGTGATTAGCCATTGTTGACTGCCCAGACCACATCTGTAAGCCAGTCCAACAAATCCCCTTTTAGTATCTACTCATCTTATCAGTTATGTTTTTTTTAGCCTTTGGGGGAACTCTGACTAATATAACTCCATACCCTGCCACAGAGATATTTGCACTCTCATGATTATTACTGCTCTATTCACGACAGCAAGGAAATGGAATTAACCTAGTGGTCCATCAACAGATGAATGGATAATGAATCTGAAACATGTGAAATGGAATACTATAAGTAATAATTTTCTCTAAGGAAAAATGAAAATACAAAATTTGTAAGAAAATGAATGGACTTAGAATGTACGAGTGAGGTCACCCAATCTCCGAATAAACCTGCATGTTCTCCTTGAAATGTAGATCTTGGTCTATAATCCATACCTTTGTATCAGTAACTAAAGGTGCATGTGGGTGTAACATTTAGAAAGGAGAACAAGAAAGAATAATAAAAATCAAATGCACACCAGTGGATTACATATATAGTATGTATCAAGTATGTCTTTTGAATGATCTCTCAAGGCATAACACATCTTCAGTGCAAAATAAGTCCTTAAATGGGCAGTGTCCACATGTGATTCCACGAGGGCCTTTAAGCTTATTAAGGCCTGAATTTCACATCATGTTTTTCATTAAATATTCCTAAAGGATGTAGTTCAAAGAGTAACATGCCAAGAGTTAAAAACACTGAGAAAAGGGCTTTTTGAAAAATGAATGTTATAATTCTAAAATGTTTCATTTCCTGAGTAAATGTACTCCTTTAAAAAGATGGTAGAGTCGTCGAGGCTGCCTCCGTGTGCGCCGGTGAGGGGAAAAGACACTGTGAACACGGCGTCTTATTCCACAATGAAAAAGAGGAAGAGCCCGAGAACCCACATCTGAAGTGAGAGGTTCAAGAACCAGTGGAGACCACACAGAGAAGGAAGCAGAGCTGCAGGCCCCTGGGAACAAGGCAGAGGCCACTTCCTGAAGGTAGGCTGGCTGAAATCTGGGTATTCACCCTCTGGACAACGCCCACAGGCCTTAGCTCCAGCTGCAGGCAGACAGTCTATGCTGAGAGGTTAATATTACTGTAGGATAGATCATACTCCATGACTCAGGGCAGTGAGGAGCACAAGCTTGAGAGGAACTGAGATCAGGGAACTCGCTTGGGACAGGGAACCTCAGTGTGACCAGCTGGAGCCCCTGTGTGAGGGAAGGCCCAGACAGGCAGTTGTGGAGGGGGAAGCATGTTAAGGTGAAAGGTGTAGGTGGCGAAGGCTGGCTCAGGTTAGGAAGTGAATAAAGGCAGCCCTGCTCTTATTCACAGGAGGCAGTGGGACAGCTGTGAGGCTGAGGCCCACAGATGCTTAACCTCTGGGCCCATGTGCATTGACCCCTGCCGTAGCTCCTGGCGACTCCGGAACTTCCAGCGCAGCACTAGCACGTCTAGCACCGTGATTAGCATTCCTGAGGTTCAGGAAGTACCGATCTCAACTCGGTAGCTGCTCCTCAGACCCTCAATGCACTCCAGGTAAAACACTAGCCATCCCTGGAGCACGATCTGGGGGAAGTCTGCTCCGCCCAACAGACTGCAAAGATAAGTGTGGCCAGCAGATGTCCCTATTATGTCTCTGGTACACAAAGGAGAGCTACCCAGGTGAAGCCAGCTCTGGCGGACATCACAGACCGACTCAACAGCCGCGTGAACAATGGGAAGTATAACCAGCGCTCTTCAGCCTTCAGGGTCCCCGCAATAAACCCTCCAGCACCTCATCTTCTTTCCCCTTGGGATCGCTCTTCCCCTTTCCACGCTTTCAGCAGTATTTTCACTTCATTATATTTAAATCGGTTCCTCTTCAGACACTCACCTGATTTGGTTTAGACATTTTTCATTACTGGGCAGTATTTTTGCTCTGCCGCGGCTTCCTTTATTTTTTCTGTTTCCCCGGTGTCTCCTTTCCCCTTCTCTACAGTTAACAGGATTTGACTTTTTACCGTGTTGTTTTAGGAAAAGTAACTCATTTTTATTTCCCTGCTTACATTTATTTAATTTTATTTTTAATCTCTTTCATCATCAGGAAATGTTTAGTTTTATTTTTTATAGTCGCTCGCTCTTTGTTTTTCCTATGACATTCTCCTGATTTAAGGGAGCAACCTGACACTGTGATGCACACCCAGCCCCACCCCTCAGCGCCCCCCACCAGCCCCCTGGACATCCCAGCACTGCAGAGTAACGCTGGAAAGAAGGGGAGTGTAAGGGACTGAATTGTGTCCCCTGAAAACTCCCGTCTGGCAGCTCTAACTCACAGCATCACAAAATATGACTGTATCCGAAGATGAGCCTCTTGGGAACTGAGGAGTAAAGTGAGGTCATTTAGTTATACCCTAAGCCCATGCAACCTGTGTGCTGTTACAACGGAGTGATTAAGAGCACACACACAGAGGAAGGTCAGCTCTGGGAAGAAATAATCCTGCTGAGGAATCTATCTCAGATTCCAGCCTCTGGGACCCTGTGAAAATAAGTTTCTGTTGTTTGAATCACTGAGTTTGTGGTACTTTGTTATGGTGGTGGGAACAGTCCAAGGGCAGAGTTTACTATTATTTTTATGTTCTTGGCTGTTATTTTGTTATTTGTATATACTTTTCACATGCGCCCATGGTGCTGGCAGCATCCCCAGTACAATATTCTTTTGGCTATAAACTGCTTCATACACCTGGCCTCCTGCCTATAATTGGAAATCATTATCGTTTAAGTCCTCAGTGCTCTGCCTTCCCATTGGCTCACTATGTATGTTAAAGGATTATGCCATTTGATACTAAATCTTGCTGATAATAGACATTACCCACTCGAGTAGAGATGAAGCATTAACTACAAGCATTGAGAATCTTAGGAGAAAATTAAAGTCGTTAATGCGGAATGCAAATCTTAAGAGCTTGAGGTATCAGAGGTCGATCAGAAGAGACACCCTGACGCTCCCACAAGGTGGAGAGCGCCTACGGAGGGAGAATTTTGGCAGATGGAAGGGCTGAGAAACTCAGTGTAAATTCTTTCTATTTAAAATCTCATGGCTTGTTTAGCTTCACTAATTGAATCAATATTTCTTGTGTATTTTTCTCTTAAAAACAAAAACAAAAACACAGCACTACAGAACGCCTTAGGCATTTGTGTTGTATTTTGTCTTTGGGAGATTTTTTAGTGCTAGAATTCCCTCAGCCACTCTGTAATTCTTTATTAAGTTTTAATGTGGTTTGAACACTGCAGCTGTAGGCTGTATATCCTTTCTCGGCTCTGCCAGCAGGCTAATCGTTCCCCGTAGTGTGGTTCGGCGCTCCCTCTGGTGGCGAAAAGCTATAATGACGCATCCATCTTTGGCATCCTCATCCGTTTCATGTCTAGTGACTGAGGAGACCTGGTCACGAAAGCAAATCTGAACGGTGTCTGCAACACAGTGAAGCGGAACAGTGTTTGGCTTTACAGAGAAGATCATTATTCAGACCTTGACTGACCCCATCCTCTGCTAAGGAGAGCCTAAAAGATAAACTTCGTATTTGTACTGCGGATACATTTAACTTGTTTTAATCCAGAGTGAAGTGTTTGGTGGTGTAGTTTTGCTCATATTAAGTCACTCTTGAGATCAAGGGCATCGTGACTGATTGTTAGTTCCTCTTTGTAGTACTTAGTGACAAAATGTTAGCGGGAAGAACTAAGTGACTTCAGATGGAGTGATTTATCTATCTTCCTCCTCCTCTCTCTCTCCTTCTATCTAATGGTAGAAAAGCCCATACCATAACATGTTCACCTTAACCATTTGGAAGCAGTTTAGTGTCTGTGCCATTTGTACCGCATCTTTGTATGTAAATACGCTGCCATGTCTTTCTTTTTGTTAATTCATTCAAATTGTAAAGTAGAATTTAAATATTTCACTGTAGTCTGAATATTTATGGTTTCTCCAAATTCAGTTGGTTAACCTCTAACCCCCACCGTGACAATGTTGGGAGTTGTTTAGGTTCTGAGAACAGAGCCCTGATAAACTAGTGCTTTCGTGTGAAGGTTACTCAGCCCCTCTCTACGTAAGAACCTAGCAAGAAGTCACCATGTGTCCTCACTCTGCTGGTACTATGATCTTGAGCCCCCTCCCCCGGCCTGGAATTGTGAAAAATGAATTGTAGACATTAATAAGCACCTACTGTTTATCACTTTATTATTGGTGTCTATGATAATGTTGAAATGAAATAAAACAAAATAGGATATTATAAATATATTAGGTATCTGATAAATTAACATAAAATAGCAAGGAATAAATGTAAAAACAAAGAACAAACTAGATATATGTTAAAATGAGTGTTTCCTTATCCAAAATAATAACATTGGAAATTTAAACATCTGTTGGAAAGATTTTATCTAAAATTGCAGTGTTCCCATCACAGAATCCAGAACCTGTTTGCACTGGTGAGATGGCAAAATCCTCCACCTTCTAGAGGAGAATCGATTTTTCAGAGGCAGAGGAAGTGTGGCTAACAGAACAGATTAAGTAATGCATGCTTGAGTGAAAAATAAAGCTCCGCCATTAATTACTGCTTTGTTTTTTAAGTAATGTATAAATGTTTTCTACATCTTTCCAGAAAGAGGGGGAAATTTACAATTACTTCAGGAAATGCCAGTGTTTTTTTTGTAAAAAGGGAAAAAAGATATCTGTAGGCTGTTTAGAGGCTACAAACTACTTCATTTGTATCTTCTCGTTGGATTCAAAACAAGAGAGTGGACCAGAGGGACGCTGTTACTGTTACTATCTTCAGCCTGTGTGAGAGAAAGTAGACCCTTGGGAGGAAACTGATGACCTCACAGGGGATCACTGACCCTGGGCACAGGACAACAGACTTTTTGTTTTTTCTGGTGCACTGCAATGCCTCAGGGCAGAGTTGTATAGAAAATAAACAGATAAAGTTCATGTTTTTTAAATTAAACGATGCTTCTTATCATAAGTGTTAAATCCCATGACATTAAACAGCTCACTGGAAGGACAGGAAGGAAGAACAAGACTGTTGGGTCAAATGTTTATGTGACTTTATTTTCTTTTCAATAAATAAACGTATTTATTGATAATGAGAAATATGTCTTCATGAGAGGAGTTCTAAAAGAAATAAATACTGAGTACACAATTTGAAAATATTTTAAAGAAATTTAGGTTGTTAGATTTAACCTTTTGACTTGAGCTGTAAGTCTTGGCTTTTGGCTGTGGATGAGTTTTTGGAAATGAATGAAGAAATTATCAATTTTTAACTCAAATAACAGCATAGAGGTGGACTCGAGATTTTAAAATGATCTCTGATCTAGTTTATAATGTGTTTGAATTTCGGTGAAAGTCACAAACTCTCTCATAGAAAAATGTGTTTCTCACAATATTTTACTGACACTTTCAGCTCTGGACTGTCGCGTACAGGTCATGCAGTACTGATTTCTGTTTCCCGTCTCTAGGCTCTACTTTTCCAACTACAAAATTTTATTTTTTATGCATACTAAAATTTAATATTATAATAGGTGGTAGATTTAAAGGATAAGTTTTTAGAAGCAGAATAAGTATCCTGTATTGTCACAAGACTATTTTTATAAATGAGTTTATAAGTAAGTCCTTACTTGGCTAAATCCTACAGAAAATCATAGTCAGCATGGCAAGGTTTCTCCCTCTCCACCCTCTGCCTCTTCTGCCATGCTTGCTCTTTGAAACAAAAGTGAAAGCTAAGGGTAGTTTACAGAAGGTCATTGGATAAAACAAGGCAAAAGTCGGGATCACCCAGAGGGACTAAGGAGAGAAAAGGCAAGCAGTCCCTCATCTATGTGACAGGACCTCCTGCTGGTCTCAGCCACAGGCCACAGAAATGTGAAGTGCCAGCCAGGAGCACAGCAGACGTCCAGTCCTGAGAGCATGCTTTCTGCAGATTCTCGTTAGCAGGCAGGAGCAGTGAGGACACTGGATGGGAGCTATGGCAGTGAGCATCCTCAACTGTTTTTCTACAGGAGCTCTCAGAGATTCATACAGTGATGCCCCACCTCACACTGTGTTTGGAAAAAGATCTCTTCCTTGGTCCCAGTGTGGAGATGTACAAAATGACGGTGCCTATAAGAGGTGGGGCCTAGTGGAAAGAAATTAGGTTTTAGGGGTGCTGCCCTAAGAAGCAATCATTAATGCTGGTCTTGTGGAGTGCGTTAGCTTTCTGCAGAGCGAGTTGGCCACTCACTGAATCAGACTTCCCATCTTTCTTATCTGGGCTTCAGCCATGACATCCACCATAATACCCCAGACTAGACGCCCAATCGGTTTTGCTGACCAATCTTGAACTGTGAACTAAATAAACTTCTTTTTCGTTTGCTCCAATATCATGCCTACACTCAGACATTTTGCTATAGGAACAGAACATGGACTAACATTACAGTTATCAATCCAAGCAGGAGATTGTGGTGATATATTGTGTACCCCAATATATTGTATACCCTAATAAACTTATCTGGGGATCAGAGGACAGAGCCAGCCACTAGATTAGACATAGAGGCCAGACTGTGGTGGTACACACCTTTAATCCTATCACTTGGGAAGCAGAGATCCGTCTGGATCTCTGTGAGTTCAAGGCCACAGTGGGAACAGAGTCAGGCAGTGTTGGCACATGCCTTTAATCCCAGCACTTGAGATCTCATGTCTTTGTTTGGGAAGCACACAAATCCCAGGAAGTGACATAGCTGGGTGGAGAATGGTATATAAGGTGTGAGGAGACAGGAACTAAGCAGCAATTCAACCAAGACCCTCAGGGGTGAGGACTCAGAGGCTTTCAGTCTGAGGATTCGTGGAAACACGATCGGCTGAGGAGTTGGCGAGGTGAGGTTGGCTATGGTTCGTTCTGTTTCTCTGACCTTTCAGCTTTCACTCCAATATCTGGCTCTTTTTTTTTGTTCGTTTATTTGTTTTTCATAAGACCTTTTAAGATTTGTGTTACAGGAGATCCTATGAAATATGGTCCATAGACCTAGGATATCTTCAGTCTAAAATTATGAGCACAGGCTTGGCATGCTGGCACAGGTCTGTAATCCCAGAACTTGATGTAACAGGCTCCAGACCTTAATAGGCCCCTAAACCTTAGCACAACTGGCCCCATGATGAAAGTACCATTCAGGCCATAAAATTCAGCATGCCAAAACAAAAATAAAGACCTAATCCATCAAAGTCCATAATTGTGGGAAAGTCTCTAATATACTAACCTTGCTTTTTGGCTTCTGCAGTTTCACTTCTGGCTAATTGTTCTTGTTAACTGAAGTGTGTCAACTCTGGATGTATTTTGTGCTTAAAAGCTCCCCCTGAGAAAGGATCCTGAACACCCAGCATAGTTGCTGGTGGGCGGATAAAGACTTCCTGTTGGCTTAAACCTATGTCAGAGTAGTCTTCTGTGGTGGACACTTCTGGACATTGGGAGGCAGAGGCAGGCAGATTAATGTGAGTTCAAGGACAGCATGGCCTACATAGTGAGATCCAGTCTCAGACAAACACACAAACAAACATTCTTTTTTTTTTTTTTTTTTTTTTTAAAAAAGAATATGTGTGGAGAAGTGGTTGGTTTGTCTGACCTTTTAGGCAGTCTTCTAAGAATATAGTTCTCTCAGTGACTTTTGATAAGTACTTCTAAAAGGTCCATCAAAAGCAGTTGCATATGGTAGATAACAGCTTTGATATATGGCCAGCACTGTTTCCTTTACCCCCCAACCCCAGCCTCTAGGCTTACTCAATTTTTTTATGCTATACTTAATTCTTCAAGTAGCTACTTCATAACATTAGTAAAACTCCATTTACTGATTTGTAAGTTTTAAGTGGACCTAAACTTCAATTTTAAATGTAACAGCGTCAGCTCATTTTAGTTTTTAATCCTAAAGATTTTTAATTAATACTTATTCTAATTTTGTCTTGCATCATATGAATTTTCCTTCTAAACTGAAGACATTAGTGCCATGGTATTTCTACTCTGTCTTAGCCCAATTTATGATCCTCTATCAGAATACCCGAGACTGGGAAATTTATAAAGAACCAAAATTCCTTAGCTTATAGTTTTTAGAGGCTTAGACATCCTGCAGTTTGAGGGCTCATGCATGGTGAGGTCTTTCTGACATGGTAAAAGTCTTGGTAGAATGGCAAAGTGGGAGTAAATTCAGGAGAAGGAGGGAGGGTGGGAGAAAGGGGAAAGAAAGGAGAGAGAGAGACAGACAGAGACAGAGACAGAGACAGACAGAGACAGACAGAGACAGATCCATTTTAATCTATTCCCTGAATAGTAGCATAGTAGCATTAATCGACAACCTCAGGCCTAGTTGCCTCTCTTTGGTACCCCTACCCCCACCCCAGGATTAGGTTTCCAGGGCCGGTATTTTGCTATTTTAAGAAAATAATTATCATAAATCACACACATTACTCTGGATCAGAGACAAGGAAGAATACATAATTTAAGATTGCAACTGTATGATAAGTTTTAAATCCCCAGTTGCTGAGTCTCCACCGCTGCCGATGTAATAAGTCAAATCAAGCTGGATTAATAAATTCAGGTTTAATGAACAGAGCAAAGCAATCCTGGGTGACTCTTGGGGAGGAAGTGGAAGAGTCACATGGCAAATATATAACCTGTAGGCATGGTCTTGAGCAGCCCCAGGGAGGGGCTAGTTTTTGGCTGACTTTGAGAGAGCAGGTTTGATGGGGCAGGGTCTGGGGAGAGAGGTGGGGGAAGGGAGTTGAGGTGGAGCTTCTACCAGAACATCCCAGACTCCTTGGGTATAGGGACACTTGTTCAAGTCTAGCTACTTCCTATGGGGAAGTGGGGAGTCGAGATTTGGTGGGCTCACATTCAGCAGGAGGTGTGGGTGGAGACCATCCAGTTAATTACCATCCTGGAGACCTCAGGCATTTGTTTCTTGAGGAGGCAAAGAAGGCAAGTTGCTAGGAAAAAGTTTATTAACATCTGCCTGATATATGGGGTTAGCCCTGGGAAGAGTGATGTGGCTGCCAGAAAGAATGAAATGGAGATGGGCCCTGGCTGTACAGAAGAGGCAATGATGAATGAGCTAAACAGACACAAGAGCAGATATGCCCGTGAGTCTAGAGAAGTACCAGCACTGATGTTCTAGGAGTACAGAAGCCATCATATCTGATGTTTCCCTGGAGGTTGGGAGTGCATCCATCCTGTAAAGTTGTCAGTAAGAGTTAAGAGATAACAGAGATTTTTATGAGTGAGGATGTGGGAGAAATCAACCTCTGAGTACTTGCCCAGTTGGTACCCTCAGAGGGTGAAGTTAACTTGCCAATATTGCTTGGTTGA
Organism: Peromyscus nudipes; assembly: GCA_902168325.1. Taxonomy (NCBI): domain Eukaryota; kingdom Metazoa; phylum Chordata; class Mammalia; order Rodentia; family Cricetidae; genus Peromyscus; species Peromyscus nudipes. The sequence goes on from CABHPH010137339.1 coordinate 10,999, forward strand.
CGTAAACCTGTAGGTGTCTGTAAAACAACTGCAACAGACTTACATCTTTGTGTCATAGCAAAAGGGTTGAAAATCCATAGAAATTTAAGTACTCCTAAACACTGTTTGTAGTCAGTGCTCTATCAGTCTATTAAAACTGCATTTATAAACCAGTTGTCCTGTGTGAAGTCTGTGAATGAGGCACACCTGTCTGTACTTTTAACAGGAAACTTATTAATAAGCTATCAAGGTGCTTGTAAGCCTTGGGATAGGGGGAGAGCTGTAAAACTGGGAAGTCTATTAGTACCTTGGTCATCAAATCCCATCAGATCTGAGAAGGATAAATAAATAAGCAGAAGTGAGACAGTTTTCCAGGCAGCAATCCCAAGTATCTCCATGGTCTTTGGGGTACACAACCTCCAGAAGCAGTATTTGTCTTTAGCTAGCTGCCAAGCAGAGAAGATCTGACAGATTTTTTTTTCCGAGGAGTAGAAATTTGGGAGGTTGACCTACCTTGTCTTGGCATGGGGGACAATCAATCTATGTTGCTTTTCTTATTCACTGTCTGGACAGGGTCTCAGCAGTAGTCTAAGGCAGCTTTTGCTGCAGTGAAGGCCTTGCCTCTAGGTGGAAGTTCTTCTGTGGTCATCCATCTTCTTGGAGAAGATACAGGATGCTGCCAGGAGCTGACATGTCTCTCTGTCATAAAAAGTTTTTATATTAAATGCCATATTCTCAGATCTCTAAAGGTGTTTTAGGACCAGGGGAACAAAATCTGTTAGGTATATCTAAATCAGACAAACGTTTAGGCTTTGAGAGTATGTATAAGTTAAATCTGGATATACAGTTTTCCCAATTAGTTACAGCTTACCAATGGTAGCAAAACCCAGAAGATTCAGTCTCTAGTTTTCAGTTGTGGTCCTAAGATATATAAGGCAAACCCAAGTTCTAACATTATAAACAATTTAGTCTTAATATAACCAAGACACACAGAACATGCAAATCCAGACATCCAAGACAAGTTAAAACAGGCATGCTGTGGCCACACATTTATACATTTCCATCAACATATAGAAAGTAGACAGGATTTTTAATAGAAATCAAACTTTTAACAGAAATATGTACAAACTTTTCTTGGGAAACCATGTCAGATGGCCAACTTAAAATAAAAAGGCATTTCCTGGCCTTAATGTGATTCCTACCAGGTTGGGCAGCTGCTGCCTGGAGAAGGTGCTGTGGAGGGAAACTGAAGAACAGCATAGCAGCACATGCTGTCCGACTGAGTGAGTTGGAACAGCAAGTTGAGAATTTTGGAAAAAGAAAGTTTTAGGAGATAGAAAGGTGAGGCAGAGCATATTGAAGGAGAATGGATTTAGGATGGTACGGGGTGGCAGGAACAGCACAGGAACCAGGAACCGGTTGGCAGAGAGGCAAGAGCCATGTGGAGAACACAGCAGGCTGCAGCTTAAGCTGTGGGTCTCCCAGGCTGTTGGGGGAGGGGAGTGAACAGCCATGTGCTGGGCGTGAATTTCGTTGTGGTCAGACCAAGCATCAGGGGAGCAACAGCATCCAAGACAGCAGTAAGTTCGGGAAACTGGGAGAGCAATTGGACAGAAGTATTGTTGTACCTGTTTCACAAAACCCCCAGAGACCACCAAGGAGCTAGTTTCCGATGCAAGCACAAAAGGGTCCTTTTATTGTCAGGTTCAACCTGGGCCACTACCAGACAGACGGAGGAAAATTTGGTGGCAGTGGACCTGGGTAGAGAGTTTTTATAGGGAAAAACCATAAGCTGGAATTACATGCTTTGGCAATTTGGGATTAGGTAGAAGGGATATGGGGCAAAGTGATTTATTGAAACTACTGGTCTAGACTTTGGGCAAAAAAACAAACAAAAAAACAAACAAAACACATTTGAAACCATTGGGTTAGACTTTTTGGTGGGGGACCACAACTTGCTGAGCAGGATTATCTGGGCTGCTCAGCAGGATTATCTAGATAGCTTCAAGGACCATAAACCACAGACAGAATATCTGCAGGAGGATACTGTTGTATCTGTTGTATGAGTTGTCATGGCACATTCCTGAGGTCCTTCCTGGAACTGAGTACAGCAGGTGGTCTAAGATGGTGATCCTACCCTAAGATGGAGTCTGTATTGCCTTCATATTCCCCCCTTCACAAGTATCAATGACAGAACTCCATCACGAGTCCTACCTGTCCAGAGGTTCAAGGGTATTGGGACCTAAGAACCATCAGTTAACAGATTTTTCTAGGAAAGTAATCTGTATCTACTCCCATTCTTAAGGCTCTGTAGTTCTGATCTTTGAGTACATCCAGATTATAATCTTATATAATACCTCTTGCTTCTGCACAAAGAAGGTCAACTGTCTTATCTTATTGCAGAGCCACTTCAGTTAATAAATTTATCAATTAACAATTCTGAATCTATTTTCCTGGTATGTCAATGAGCAATATAGTTGGCCATTTTGCTTCTATGCCGGGGAGTTTTCTTTTCTTTTCTTTCTTTCTTTCTTTCTTTCTTTCTTTCT
>CABHPH010137339.1:18777-45534 GCA_902168325.1 Peromyscus nudipes
TTTATTTATTTATTTATTTATTTATTTATTTATTTATTTATTTATTTTTGGTTTGTTTTTCAAGACAGGGTTTCTCTGTGTAGTTTTGGTGCCTGTCCTGATCTTGCTCTGTAGACCAGGCTGGCCTCAAACTCACAGAGATCTGCCTGACTCTGCCTCCTGAGTGCTGGGATTAAAGGCGTGCACCACCACTGCCCAGCTGACTAATGTGCTGTGGGATGGTCTGTATGTCAAACATGTTGCTTATTGGTCAATAAATAAAGCACTGATTGGCCAGTGGTCAGGCAGGAAGAAGTATAGGCGGGACAAGGAGGAGAGAATTCTGGGAAGTGGAAGGCTGAGCCGGAGACACTGCTAGCTGCCACCATGACAAACAGCATGTGAAGATGCTGGTAAGCCACAAGCCATGTGGCAAGGTATAGATTTATAGAAATGGATTAATTTAAGATATAAGGACAGTTAGCAAGAAGCCTGCCACGGCCATACAGTTTGTAAGCAATATAAGTCTCTGTGTTTACTTGGTTGGGTCTGAGCAGCTGTGGGACTGGCGGGTGAGAGAGATTTGTCCTGACTGTGGGCCCAGTAGGAAAACTCTAGCAACACTAATGGTTTTGTATAAGTTACTTTCCTTGTTGCTGTGCCAAAACACTGACCTAAACAATAATGAAGACAGGTTCATATTGGCTTGCTACTTAAGAGAAACAGAGCCTCATGGCAGGGAAGGTGTGGTGATAGGAATGTGAGGTGGTTGGTCATAATGTGACCATGGTCAAGAAATGGAGACAGATGAGTGTTGGGGCTAAGCTACTATCTCTTCCTTCCCTTTTTATTTGTTATGGTCCTAGAGGAGTCCCACAAAAGACCACCATCTACATATGCAATCAGTAAGAGCATTTGTTATCTTTTTTTTTTTTTTGGTTTTTCGAGACAGGGTTTCTCTGTGTAGCTTTGTGCCTTTCCTGGAACTCACTTGGTAGCCCAGGCTGGCCTCGAACTCACAGAGATCTGCCTGTCTCTGCCTCCCGAGTGCTGGGATTAAAGGTGTGCACCACCACCGCCCGGCTGCGTTTGTTATCTTAAGAGTAAGTGTTCCATCATACTGGGGCTGCACATCTGACACAAAGGCAAAATGGTGATGATGAGAGAGAGGCTTGCAGCCCTTTCATACACAGCTAAAGGAATTCTAGAAGGAGTTGGGTCATCCTATCTATGATTGGCTTAAGCAAGTGGCAGCCATATTAGTATATTCCTGATTGGTTAGGACTAGTAGGGGCTGAGTAGGGCTACAATTTTACCATCTTTGGTCAAGTTTGGTCAAGCTCCACATGGTGGTGGTGGGAATAGAGGATTTGTCCCTATTTGGTCATTGCCTTGAGATACTGTAGGGGATGGCCCAGGCTTTGTACCTGCTATTTCCCTCTACCCTGCTGTCAGGGGTGTTGAAGATTGATTGTCTCTTGTTTGTGGTTCTTTCAGAAACTTCTTGCTCAGTCTTAGGAAACTGAAACTGAGGCCTGATCTCTGACAGAAGACTGAGCCACCTGCTATAGCATCTGCTTGGCTCTCCCATTCCCCATTTGAGTAGTGCATCATCTCAAATCCTTGAGATGGGTTTGATTCAGGGTCTGATATTGGGATTTTAGCATCATCAGCTTAGTGGTACCTAGACAGGAATTATCATTTAGTTAAGGCATCAATGGCATAAGAGCCAACAGCAACTAGCAGAAGCAGAAGGGCCAAAGGCCCTGTGATGATTGACAGAGTTTCTTATCTAGAAAGAACTTGGAAATGAGAATGGGGACCAGTAATTATTTTTATCTCAGGTCCCCTGTGATAACAAATTTCCATTCGATCTAACATTTCAGGGGGGACAAGGAGCAATGTATTCTCTTTTGTAATTACTTCCTGTTGAAACTAGGGCATTGTTGTCAGGGCTCTGGAAGGCTAGAATGTTAGCCAAAGGCAAGGAGAGAATTTAGAAGCATCTGGTTCATTGACTAGCTGAGAGACAACATTTATATCAGCTGGATTGGTCCATATCAGCTTTTAACAAGTTCAGGGCTCACAGTCATTTGGAACAGGTTGTTGTCAACAGTTGATGTTTGGATGTGTCTGTCAGCCAAATGGAAACCTGTTGAGACAAATGTAGACTAGGAACAGAAGTTAAAATTTATGAACTTATTTGGAACTTTTAGGCCCATAGACCTAGTAATTGAGGAAGGGGAGGAGTTCTAAGACAAGGAGAGAGAAAAATATCATTCTCAGGAATAGACAGGTAGGTAAACTTAGGCTGTACTTATCCAGAGTCCTTTTGAACTGTGAGAAGTGGATCCAAGTTTTATGACTTTCTTGATCTTCTGAAGCTTATATGAATTTTTATTTTATAAAAAGACATAAAAGTTTTAGATATATTAGCATTATCAATCTGTATTGAAATCCATATTGTATAGAAAAATCAGTTAACAGATATCTGTAGAATATCAGGAATAGACTGAAACCTTTGAGTCCTAGCAAAAGCTATAGATTTGGGTCAAGAAGCATGTACACTTTTCTTCTGTCCAGAGAGCCAGGTATAGATTGGACAGAGATGTCTTTGGCCTGATGAGAAACATCTTTAAATCTATATTTAGAAGACAACCAAAGAAAATTTAAAATCTTGAGCTTGTGACTGACTAGTAGCACTGTTTTATTAGAGCTAGATTAATAGCTTATCAGAACTCTATTGATTATTGTTAAAACTCTGAACTTTTGAAATCTTAATATAACAATATCACAGAAGGGGAAATAAATCTGAAGCATTTTCCTTTAATCATTTATTTATACCTTTGTAATATGTATTTATATCTTAAATCATTTTTGAGACCTTTAGAACTTATTTAAGTTTTCATATCTTTATACCTTTATATATCTCAGACCCTCAGAACTTATATAAGCTCTTATATCTTAAATTGTTTTCTTAGACTCATAAATCATTTATTTAAACCTTCATGTTTTATTTAAACTTTTATATTTTAGAACATTTTCTTAGATCTTCAAAACTTGCATAGATTTTCATATTTCTTATCACTTATCAGATACATAAGCAGTTATTATTGAGAACAGTCATTTTAAATCATGTTTGAAACCTGTTTATCCCTTAATATGAAGCCTGTGAGTAAGGCAAACCTGTCTGCATTTTCATATCAAGAGACCTAGTAGCTTTAATTAATTAATGTATTGATTAATGAACTAACAAGATGGCTATAGCCTTGTGGAAGAATCTGGCTGCTAAACTGACAAAGTTATAGTTAGCCTAGCCATCAATGCCATCAGAAATCTGAGAAGCATAAATCACACCTGAGTAAGCAGAAGTATAGAGCAATCAGCTTCCGAATCTATTAAAAATGACCAAGCCTAGTCCATTACCTAGACAGTCATCCCAGGCTCCTGTGGTCTTCATAGCATTGGAGGTAGAGGCATCAGGACAGCATCAGTCTTTGACTGCCAGATCCATAAGGTGAGAGTTTTTCATGTGGAGGAGGAACCTGGGGAAGACTGATCTTATTTTGTCAGTGTCTTGCTTGTCCATAGTTTGGGCTGGGTCTTGGCAACAGGTGGTGCATTGAGGTATCTTGTCCAGTGGTCGGTGTTATCAACCATCTGGATAAAGTTGTTCTGTTGTTCCATATCTTCTTTGGAGAACTTGGGAGTCATTTCTAGGAGCTGGGAGTCTCTGTTTGTCACAGTAAACTTTTTAGTAAAAAATTTAAATGCCATATTTATCAGATCTTTGACAGGTTTTAGGATTATTATCTATTAAATATATCCGAGCTAAACAAACCTAGGCCTAACCTTGAAAGTACATCTAAATTTGGTAACAATAACCAGGCTATCATTTTACCCTGTAGATACATTAGTCAAATGGACCTCTCAGGTCCTATTTTTCTTTGCTTTTTTTTTTAAGTTGGCATCTTGTTGTTATAATTTATGACTGAGATTTTGATTCTGCCATTTGCAAAATTACCATCTATCAAATTGATGGTAATTTTATTATTTGTAAATTTATCATCTATTTTTATCTGGCTATATTAATATATTTTGTATGTTAAAAATGTGATCATTGAACTAGAGATGTCATTCAGTTGGTAGAGCATTTGCCTAGCATGCATGAAGTCCTGAGTCAGATCCTCAATACCATAGAAATTGTGTACAATGGTGGATGTCTGCCATGCTAGCATTTGGGAGGTAGAGACAGAGGATCAGGAACTCAAGGCCATCCTCAGCAACTTAGCACATTCAATGTCAGTCTGGACTATATGAGACTTATCATAGGCATAGGGACTGTACCAGTGCTGCTGTTTTAGGTGTGATGGCAACCATTCCTGATACCAAATATAAAGTTAGAGCCATAGTTTTTTCTGAAATGGCTTTTTTAGAAGTATTGTTTTTTGCAGGCCAGATTTCTGCATTTGTTTTTCTTTCATCTTATAAGCATTTTCCCTATCCATAGATGTATGTATATCCTTAGACATTACAGGAGCAGTTAGACTGTAGTTTTCATTTATAGACAATAGGTGTGATATTAACAACTTTTAAGAAGCAGGTTTGGACTTTTCTACGAAACTTTGAATGGCTAAGAGCTTTAATACTGCCATTTTATAGAAGGTCAATCATATAGAACCCTGCAACCCAGAGAGCTGTAACATGATGATTAATTATTAACCTGTATTTTTAATTACACATTATATTTTTAAATAAGTCTGACATGGGACCTCAGTTTTCCTTTCTCCTTTAAAGGGCATGACCCCATTTCTAGCACAAACATTTTTGCAGTGAAGAATCATCAGCTTTTTTTTTAATGAAGAAAACTAACCAGAATTAACCTAAATTGGTCAAATTTCTAACATATTTTACAGTTTCTTTTCAAATTCAGTATTTGCAGGTATGAAAAAACCAAAGCAATTCTGGATCACATCATCTATGGTCAGACACCTTGTTCACCCTGGAGGCAGGGGGAGGGGCTGGGTCCTGCCTCAAGTGAATGTACCAGGCTTTGCTGTCCCCCCATGGGAGAACTTACCATTTTGGAGGAGGGGATAAGGAGTGGGTCAGGGGAGGTTAGGTGGGGGTTGGGGGAGTGGGAGGAGGGATGAGAGGAGGATTTGTGGTTGGTATGTAAAATGAATAAAAAAAAAAGAAAAAGAAAAACTAAAACAAATGTAGTTCATATCCCCTCTGGCTTTCTACCACTTCCTAAATACCCTCAGCTCAGGATTTTCTTATTTCCACTCCTTTGGTTCAGCCAGACATTTTTATTTTAGAAAAATTACTCTTTCACTTTTCTTTATTATTCTAGCTTCCTGCCTTTTATCTTGCTTTCCAGACAACATGAAAACTTTCACCAAAGTCCTTCTTGTGGTTTATTTTAGTAGTCTAGAATATTGTATAGGTACAATACCTTAAACAAGAGTAGAAAAAATACATATATATATAATATTTGCATTATTTTGTATATAATAACAAAAACAACTTTACACCAACTCCCCTAAATGATGACACATATTTATAACCCACCTAGGCTGAATGATCAAAAATCGTATATTTTTCTTTCATGTGGAAACAAAAGCATAATTTTTCACAAATATAATATTTCTTTGACTTTTATTCTGAAGCCAAGACATCTTAAAGTATATAGGCTGTTTCAATTATTGCAGCTCGTGGAGACCAATCCCTAACTTGTGTAGCATTACTTTGCATTCAATTATTCATCAAAACTCTGTGTAAGCTAACATTATAGATATCAAGTGGACAATACAGCTTAAGGAAGAGCCATCTTCACAAATAAAGATCCCAATAGATTGGGCTGCATTCATGAGAGAAACACATTATGAACACAGGCAATGGGGGATTCCTCATAGCCACCAGGAAAAATTTACAATAGCACATGTGAAAGTATGGACAGAACCAAAAATATTCCAGAGTCTGTGGCCCTGAAGCCATGCTTAATGAGGTTCTCCCATCAGAGAATTATTCATCTGGTGGGTTGACACCTTGAATATTAGTTGACATCTGCTGTATTATGCCATGGCCTTTGACATTTAATACAGCAGTTTCTTAGGCAGTGTCAGAACAGGAAAGGGTTAAGGTGGTAAAGTAGCCAGTGACAGCAAGGACCTTGGTAGAGGGAGGTGTTATCACAAGGCCACAAATTTTATCACCAGTGAAGAATTCGGCTTAGGAAGGGAGGGGGAGTGGTGGCTACAAGGACAGCATAGCAGCTGGTGGGTACAGTGCCTGGCAGTCAGTATTCCTGTAAAAGATTTTTAACTCCCCTGGCCATAACGATTTACCCCAGATTCTCTGTCTGGTGTTTGAAGTCCTGCTGGGGCATGCCTGCCCCTTGTGAGAGCCATGGCCAGCTATCCTGTCTGCAGGCCCTGCCATATTGTTATAACTTTGCTACTGTAGCTTAGCAACTGCAGGTAGGCCCGTGCTGTGGGCCAGAGAGCAAGGTAGCCACAGAGGGAGGTGGCTAAAGTCCTGGAAAAGATCCAAGAAAATGCTAAGGGTGGGGGGTAGGGTAGAAGTTGTTGGCCTCATTCCTTCTAGGAAAATAACTGAGGTTAATAGACAGATAACAATGACACAGACAACCAGGTACTGGTACAGTAGCACAAGTAACAGAAATCAGAACTGGGACGATGGCTTATCTAACTGTAAGGGAGCTCCACTATGCAGGAGCCACCTGCCCTGTCAACCAGGGGGATCCAGTCCCTTACACGTGAGTTAGAGACATCTCTCAACCCATGTGGCATAAGTGCCAACAGTGCATCCACCCAGCACACTTAGGCCTCCAGATTCAGTTACCTTGAGCTTCCCAGAGACATGAACACATGGAGCAGAACAGTAACAGTCACAACAATGACAGACCAAGACAAAAAGCACTCACCCACAGGCCAGGTTTCCAAATGCTCAACATGTTGGGAGTCTTAGGGGACTTCCCAGCCAATGCACCAGATGTTAGGGTCCTAGAGGAGTCCCACAAAAGACCACCATCCATATATGCAACCAGCAAAAGTGTTTATTATTTTGAGATTAAGAGCTCCAGCATACTGGGGCTGCACATCTGACACAAGGGCAAAATAATGATGACAAATGAGACTCACAGGCTCCTTTTATACACAGCTAAAGGAATTATAGATGCAATTAGGTCATCCTATCTATGATTGGCTTAAGCCAGTGGCAATCATATTAGTATGTTCCTGATTGGTTAGAGCTACCAGGGACTGTCTAGGACTACAGTTTTACCATCTTTGGTCAAGTTTGGTCAAGTTCTAAGGGAGGCAGGGATAGAGGATTTGTCCCTATTTGGTCATTGCCTTGAGATACTGTAGGGGATGGCCCAAGCTTGGTACCTGCTATCTCCTCATCGCTGCTGTTGGGGGTGTTGAAGATTGATTGTCCATTGTCTGTGGTTCTTTCAGAAACTGTTTGCTCAGTCTCAGGAAACTGAAATTGAGGCCTGATCTTTGACATAACACTGAGCAGCCTGTTATGGTGTCTGCTCAGCTCTCTCATATTCAGCCTAAGACCCCAAACCAGGGGGTGATACCAACTCAGTAAGGGCATGCCTTGTCTCTCAGTGAATCCTTTCTAGAGATTCCCTCACACACACCTAAAGGGGAGCTTCTCTAATTACCCATGTGTTTCTTAGTCTGATCAAGCCAACAATTGAAGTTATCCATAAAAAATATGCACTCAAACACACCACTATAAACCATAATATTCCACCCCTGTCCTCCAAAGTATCACATTCATCTCATAATGTCAAATTCATTCAAGCTATTGGTCATTCATAGGCTATTTCCAGAGCTGTTATAATCTGTTAATAAAGTTCTTGCCTATGCCTACATCATGAAGTATTTTTACTTATGTTCAGTGTCTTCTTTAATTTTTTTTCCTTCAATGTCCGAAATTTTCATTGTAAAGTTCTTTCACCTCATTGGTTAGATTTAGTCCTAAGTATTATTTTTAAAGCTTTTGTGACTAGAATATTTCCCCCAATTTCTTTCTCTGTAAATTCAGAATTGGCATACAGAGAAGCTTCCCATTTTTGCTGGCTGGCTTTCTTTCTTACTGCTTTGTTGAAAGTATTTATTATATCTAAATATTTTCTGGTACATTCTGAAGGATCTTTTAAGTTTAGGATCATGCTATCTTCAAACAGGAATAATCTGATTTCCTCCTTTCTTCTTAGTATCCCTTTTATGTCTTTTCCTTGAGTTATTTCTTTAAGACTTCAAGGCCTATATTTAATATGAGTGACTAGTGGGCACCCTTTTTATTCCCAGATTTTAGAGTAAATGCTCTCAGTTTTTCCAGTTATAACATAATATTTGTTGGGAGTCTTTCATATACACCCTTTGTTACAGGGTAGGCGCCTTCTACTCCTACTTTCTTTAGTGTAGTTGGAAGTTTTCCTGTGTCCTGCCCAGTTCTGCAGCCACTCAGACCCAAGTAAACACACAGAGGCTTATATCAATTATGAATTGCGTGGCCATGGCCTATGGCTCAATTTTCTTGCTAGCTAACTCTTATATCTTAAATTAACCCTTTCTCTTCCTGTCTTTCTGCTTGAATTTCTGCCTTCCTCTAAGCTGCCTTGCCATAGGCCAATACAGTTTTATTTATCAACCAGTCAGAGCAACACATAATCACAGCATACAGAAAGACATCTCACAGCATTTCTTCTTCTTTGTCTAATCAAAAAGGAAGGTTTTAACTTTAATACAGTAAAATTACATACAATAGAACATTTATCAAGAAAGAATTACAATTACAATATCTAGTCTGTTTGTATTTGGCAAAATTAAAAAAATATTCTACCTATCCTATGTTTGTGAGTTTCCTATCCTATGTCTAAAGTTTCATATCTAATTTATCTTTTATCATAACCAAGGAAAATTATAATTATAACTATCTAGTCTTCAACTACATCAAAGACCTCAGGAGGATATATTACCTAAGTAAAAAAGAAATGTGTTGTAAGCACCTTCCAAAAATTTAGAATGACAGAGACAGCTGCCTGCCTGGATAGTCATCTAAAGTCCCTCTGTAATGTTGGGGTATCCATCTTCAGCCAGTAGGCCTAGAGTTTTTTAGTCACTTCTCCCTGTGTCCTGTAGAATATTTGTCAGTCTCTTCTGTGAAGCAGGAACCTGAAGAACCATTTCGCCTTGCAAAGTTCAGTGGTCACTTTCCTATGGGTCCTGCATGTCCACTTTATATAACATATTATCAGCAGTCCAGGCAAGAACAGTTTCTTGCCCAAGTGGCTATTTTTGTCAAGAAGAAGATAAGCTCCATATAGAGTGTCTTTGATGTCCATCTTCCTCTTTGAAGTAAATTGGTGCGACCAAGAGCAGACATGTCTCACTGTCCAGAAAGTCTAAGTTTTTAAAACATTTTTTAAATGCCATATTCAGTAAGTCTTTGAAGTGTTTGAAGATTAGCTAACTAATTGAAATATATCTGTGTATACCTAGAAAACTTAACATGACTATAAGTTTATCATAGAAGACTAATTATTAATCTTATTTTTAATTATCCATTATAATTTAAATAAGTTACATAAACATAATACCTTAAACAAGAGTACATATGTATATATACAGTATATATTTATTAACTTTAAATTTTAATAAACTAAAATCTATAGCAATGTAAAACATTTATCCTATATTTCTATATCATATCCCCCTTTCTTCTTTCAGAAAGAGGTTTTATTTCTAATCAACCTGCTTTAAATAAAAGTAAACATTCATAAACAATATTTTTGGGAATTTGGGTGTAGCTTCTCATACTACTTCCTGCTGAGAGGGGGCGCTGGTAATATTTTGGAGATCCTGAAAAATTCAAGATAACGGTCAAGTCTTGGGGAGACTAGCTATAACCTTTGTTGATAGATACCATCTGTTAAAGTTCAGGAGGTCTGGCTTGATCAAATCTGATCCATCTTAACCTGTAAAATATCCATAGGTTCTCATCTTCTGTGGAAACAAAAGCAGAACCTCTTTTCCAAAGCAACATATCCTTAGACATAAATTTTGAAGTCAAGATAACTTTAAAATACATATATTGATTTAACTCAGTAGCCTTTATAATCAAATGTCTTTCTGCAGTTAAAAATCCCAAAGATAATATAATCCAGACTCTGTGTGATTTCCATCTTTACATGGCTTAATTTTTATATTACCTTTACTTTCTCTTTAAAGACTTATTTTTTTAAACTTTCTATTTCTTTATATAACTGTCTATATTCCTTTTCCTCTCTCTTTAAAGTCTACATAAATTTTTACACACACTGTAAAATGTTTAGGGTTTATCCCATGTAAATCTGTCTTATTGTAAATCTATTGCTTTAAACTGCAGCATGACTAGGACTGAAATGGCAGCTTTGGCTCCTGGCTCTGACCGCCTCAGCTTTCCAACATGACGGAATTATGTTTACCATCAGCTCTGAGGGTAGCATGCTCATCATTGACTCTGTGAAGCAGTGGGTCTATGATTCCATTCAGCAGCGTGTAGCCCAAAAACATTTTCTTTCTTTCCTTTTTTTTCCATCTGTACTAGCAAAAGTTATATCTACCACGCAGCATGCTTGCGCTCAAACCCACACATATGCCATGAACCCGCCATACTGTAGCTCACATCTGCATGCCATAGCGTCTCTGTACCTTAGTGTCTCTATATCTCGACCTGCATGAGATATGAAGTAGAAAGCCATTTTTTGGCTCTGTTATTGTGTGTTTAGAAGCCCCCTTTAAACTCTTTTAGGCTTTATGGAAATTCAAGAGCCCCATTTTGGTATGGCAAATGTAGTTTGCAGTTTTCCTATGTCCTGCCCTGTCCCATAGCCACTCAGACTCAAATAAACACACAGAAGCTTATATCAATTACAAATTGCATGGCCATGGCCTATGGCTATATTTTCTTGCTAGTCAGCTCTTATATCTTAAATTAACCCATTTTTATTAATCTATATGTCACCACGTGTTCTGTGGTTTTACCTGTGTGCCATTATGTGCTGCTCCCTGAATGGTGGGATGCTGTCTCTCTGCTTCTCCTTTCTCTTCCTATCTATCTATTTGGATTTTCCACCTGCTTCTAAGCTGCCTTTCCATAGGCCAATGCAGTTTCTTTTATCAGCCAATAAGAGCAACACATATTCACAGTATACAGAAAGCTATCCCACAGCACTTCAGGGCTTTTGTCTTACAGGAATGTGGAAGTCCATCAAAAGCTATTTCTATATCAGTCCAGACAATCATGGGATCTATGTCTTCAGGTTTGTTTATGTACTACACATCAGCATTATTCAATCATTTCTGCTAAGTTGTGCTGTCATTTTTATTTGATTTTAGGAACTTCTAGTTTGCACTCTGATTTCTCCAGTGATTCACTGTTCATTCGGTGTTTGTAAAGTTTGAACCAGTCTTGCATCTGTGGAAAAAAATTAATTGGACCAAGCTGGGCAGTTGTGGCACACACCTTTAATCCCAGCACTTGGGAGGCATAAGCAGAAAGGTTTCTGAGTTCGAGGCTAGCATGGTCTAGGTCCATGACAGCCAGGCTGTTACACAGAGAAACCCTGTCTCAAAACAACAAACAACAACAAAAAATCCCAACCAAAACACGACAAAACAACCAACCAAACAACAACCCTCCCCCAACAACTGGGCCATGATGTTCAGTTTTTATAGTGTGTTCTTGAATTCAATTTACCAAAATTTTATTGAGAATTTTTGCACCATGTTCATTGGGGAATTTGGTCTGTAGTTTTTCCTTTTTGTTGTTTTGTCTTTTCTGGTTTTGGTATTTGATAATACTGGCTTCATACAGTAACTGTGGTAGTCTTTCTTTCTGCTTTATGGATATTTGAGAAGTGTTGTTGTTAGCTGTTCCATAGTAGAGTGGAAGAATTCAGCAGTGAACTGCCTAGTCCTGGAGTTTTCTTTATGAAAAGAATTCATTATTGCTTCAGGGTCATGGCTTACAATGGGTCTGTTTGCTTATATCTTCTAAGCTGAATTTTGGTAGGTCATATGTGTTGATAAATTTATTCATTTTCCCAAGTTTCTCTAGCTTTTTTGAATCTCTTGATTTTTAAAAATTTGTTCATGTTTATTGGTTAGCTTTTTTCTCCTTATTCTTTTCTCATACATTATATCCCAACCACAGTTTCCCCTCCCCCTACCATTCCCAGTCTTCTTCTCCATATCCTCTCTCCCCTAGACCAACTGGTCCTCCATTTCTCTTTAAAAAAAAAAAAACCAGACTTCCTGGAGATATCAACCAAACATGGCATAACAAGTTATAAGACTAGGCACAAACCCTCATACCAAGACTGGAAGAGGCAACCTAGTAGAGGAAAAGGGTCCCAAGAGCAGGCAAAAGAATCAGAGACAACCCCACTCTCACTGTTAGGAGTCCCACAAGAATACTCAGCTACACAACCATAATAATATGCAGAGGACCTAGGTCATCCTGTACAGGCTCCCTTGTTGTTGGTTCAGTCTCTGTGGGCCCCTATGAGACCTGGTTAGTCGACTCTGTGGGCTATGTTCTTGTGGTGTCCTTGATCCCTCTGGTTCCTGCAATTCTCCCTTCTCTTTTGCAGGGTTCTTCTGGCTCAGTCTAATATTTGGCTGTAGGTCTCTGCATCTGCTCCCATCAGTTGCTGGATGACACCTCTCCATTGATCTATGATTATAGCAGAATATCATTAGTAATCATTTCATTGAATTTTTTCAACATGTTTGAATATATACTGGGACTCTGAGTCCAGTTCCTGCCCATCCAGGCAGTGTCATGCATGGACTCCCTCTTGTGGCATGGGCCTCAAGTTGAACCAGTCATTGGTTGACCATTCCTACAAGTTCTGTGCCACTTTTACCCCAGCACATCATGGAGGCAGAACAGATTGTAGGTCAAAGATTTTGTGGCTGGGTTGGTGTCAAAGTCCCGCTGTTGTAGGCCTTGCCTGTTATAGAAGATGCCCAGTTCAGGCTTTGTACCTTCCATTACTAGGAGTCTTCACTAGGGTCACTCAAAGATCCCAGGGAGTTCCCACTGCACTAGGTTTCCACATCCCTTCCAAATGTCCCCAATTCCAGGTGTCTCTTCTAGTACTCTCTACCTCCATCCACCACCTCACTTGATTTTTTCTTCCTGCCAGTCCACCCCAAAAATCTGTTCTATTTCCATATGTCCACCCTTGAGATGGTTTTGTTATTTAGCCTCTCTGGGTCTGTGGATTGAAGCTTGATTATCCTTTACTTAACAGCTAGTACTCAGTTATAAGTGAGTACATACCATGCTTGTCTTTCTGGCCTAGGTTACCTCACTCAAGATGATTTTTTTCTAGTTTGATCCATTTGCCTGCAAATTTCATGATGCCATTTTATTAATAGCTGAGTAATACTCTATTGTGTAAATGCATCTTATTGTCTTTATCTATTCTAGGTTGTTTCCAGGTTCTCACTATTATTTCATAGCAGATTTATTCATGTTGCCTATAGGCTTGCTGTACATTGTCTTCATTATGTTTAGTCATGTCCCTTGTATCCCTACCTACTCTTTTCAGACATTTATCATGAAAGGGTGTTGGACTTTGCACAAGGCTTTTTCAGCATCTAATGAGATGATCATGTGCTTTTTTTCTTTCAGTTTTTTTATATGGTAGATTACAGTAACTGATTTTCAGTTGTTGAACCATCCCTGTATCTCTGGGATGAAGCCCACTTGATCATGGAGGATGATCTTTTGATGTGTTCTTGGATTTAGTTTGCCAGTATTTTGTTGAGTATTTTTACATCTATGTTCATGAGGGAAATTAGTCTGTAATTCTCTTTCTTTGTTGAATCTTTGTGTGGTTTAGGTACCAGGGTGACTGTGGCTTCATAAAATGAATTTGGCAATGTTCCTTTTGCTTCTGTCTTGTGAAATCATTTGAGGAGTATTGGTATTAGCTCTTCTTTGAAAGTCTGGTAACATTCTGCACTAAAACTGTCAGGCCCTGGGCTTTTTTTTTGACTGCTTCTAATTGCTTTTTAATGACTGCTTCTATTTCCTTAGGAGTTATAGTTCAGTTTAACTTGTTTTAATGATCTTGATTTAACTTCAGTAAGTGAAACCTATTGAGAGAATTATTCATTTCTCTTATATTTTCTAATTTTGTGGAGTACAGGTTTTGAAAGTATGACCTAATGATTCTTTGGATTTCCTCAGTGTCTGTTGTTACATCCCTCTTTTTGTTTCTCATTTGTTAATTTGAATATTCTCTCTCTGCCTTTCACTTAGTTTGCCTAAGGGTTTGTCTATCTTGTTTATTTTCGCAAAGAACCAACTCTATGTTTCATTGATTCTTTGTATTATTCTCTTTGTTTCCATTTTTATTGATGGCAGCCCTCAGTTTTATTATTTCCTGTTGTCTACTCTACTTGATTGTCCTTGATTCTTCTTGTTCTAGAGCTTTAAGGTACATTGTTAAGTTGCTAGTATGAGATCTCTACAATTTTTTATTGAAGTCGTTTAGTGCTATGAACTTTCCTGTTAGCACTGCTTTCATTATGTCTCAGAAGTTTGAGTGTGTTGTGCATTCACTTTCATTGAATTCTAGGAAGTCTTTAATTTTTTTTTATTTCTGCTCTGACTTAGTAGTCATTCAGTAGGGAGTTGTTTAGTTTCCATGAGTTTTAGGCTTTCTGTTTTTGAAATCCAGCTTTAGTCTGTTGTGTTCTGATAGGATGCAAGGAGTTATTTCAATTTTCTTGAATCTGCTGAGACTTTCTTTGTAAGCAAATATATGTTCAATTTTGGAGACAGTTCTGTGAGGTGCTGAGAAGGTGTGCTCTTTTGTGTTTGGAATATGTAGATATGTTAGCTCTACTTGTTTCATAATGTCTGCAAGCTCTGTTTAGTTTCTGTCTGGATGACCTGTTCATTGGTGAGAGTGGGATACTGAAGTGTCCCCCTATCAATGTGTGAGGGTTGATGGGTGATTGAAGCTTTAGTAGCATTTCCTTTACAAACATGGGTGCCCTTGCTTTTGGGTCATAGATATTAAGAATTGAAAGATCATCTTAGTGGATTTTTTTCCTTGATGAGTATGAGGAATCCCGCCCACCCCGCCTTCTTTGATTTGATTTGATTTTTATTTTTGAAATTTTGATTTGAAATTACCTTTGATTTCAAGTCTATTTTGTGAGGTGTTAGAATGGGTACATCAGCTTGTTTCTTAGGTCCGTTTGCTTGGAAAATCTTTTTCCATTCCTTTACTCTGAGGAAAGGTCTATCTTTGATGTTGAGGTGCATTTCTTGTATGCAGCAGAAGGGTGGATCCTGTTTTTGAATCCATTCTGTTAGTCTGTGTCTTTTGACTGGGGAATTGGGTCCATTGACTTGAGAGATATAAATGATCACTGACTATTATTCCTGCTATTTTGTTTTTGTTGTTGGTAGTGTGTGTGTGTGCATGTGTGGTGCTTACCTTATTTTGGTTTTGCTGGTGTGAGATTATTTATTTCCTGTATTTATGGGTGAAATTAACCTCCTTGCATTGGGGTTTTCATTCTTGTACTTTTTGTAGGGATGGATTTGTGAATTTGTTTAAGTTTGACTTTATCATGGAATATCTTGTTTTCTCCATCTATGGTGATTGAAAGTTTTACTGGGTATAGTAGTCTTCTTGGCATCTGTGGTCACTTAAAGTCTTCAGGACATCTGTCCATGCCATTTTGGCTTATAGAGTCTCCACTGAGAAGTTAGGTATAATTCTAATAGATCTGATTTTTTTTTATGTTACTTGACTTTTTTCTCTATCAGTTTTGGGTATTCTTTCTTGTTCTGTATGTTTAGTGTTTTGATTAATATGTGGTGAGGGGGACTTTCTTTTCTGGTCCAATCTGTTTGGTGTTCTGTAAGCCTCTGTACCTTTATAGGCATGTCCTTTAGGTTAGGAAAATTTTCTTCTATAATTTTGTTGAAAATATTTTCTGTGCCTTTGACCTGTGTTTCTTCTTCCTCTTCCTATTATTCTTAAGTTTGGTCTTTCTACATTGTCCTAGATTTTCTGAATGTTTTGTGTCAGGACATTTTTAGATTTAACATTTTCTTTGACTGATATATTTATTTCTTCTATCATATATTCAACATCTGAGATTCTCTCTTCCATCTCTTGTATTCTATTGGTGATACTTGCATCCATAGTTCTTGTTTGCTTACTTAAATTTTCCGTTTCCAGGTTTCCCTCTGTTTGCATTTCTTTATTGCTTCTATTTCCATTTTTTAGGTATTGAACAGTTTTATTTGTTTTTTTGTTTGTTTGCTTGTTTGTTGTTTTTTGGCTTTCTTTAAAGAATTTATTCATTATCTTCATTTTTTTGTTGTCTTTCATTCTAGTTTTTGAGGATTTATTCATTACCTCTTTAAAGACCTCTATCATCACCGTAAAGTTGGTCTTAAGGTCATTTTCTTGTTCTTCAGCTGTGTTGGAATATTCAAGGCTTACTGTAATAGCATAGCAGGACTCTGGTTGTATTACATTGCATTGTCAGTTGTGTTCTTACACTGGTGTCTACGCTTTTGGGTTTGGGATGATTATAGGTCTAGCTACTGATTTCTGAGTTTGTCTTTGTTGGATGACTGTTTTGTTTCTTGGTTTCTGTTTCCTCTCTGGTCTTTTGGCTGGGGTGACCTCTGGTTGAGCAGGAGGTTTCAGCCTGAGTTGGCAGTTGGAGTTCTGGCAGCAGGGGTATAGCCTCAGGTCCAGTAGGGGGTCCTCTGTATGGGTTCTGGCATTAGGCATGGCCTCTAGTGGAGCAGGGCGGTTTGGTTGGAGTTGTGGGTCTGTATATGATGATGAGGAGAGGAGTGACATTTGGAGGTAGGATGGGCAGGCACTGAGGGAGTGGGGGCAGTCCATGGGCAGGGGTCCTATCTGCAGTTCTGGTCCCCAGGTGTGGTCTCTAGGAATCTATGTTTTTAATGTGTTCACTAGTGATGCTATAAATTTCATTGCAGTCTGTTTTAACAATGTCTTTTCATCTCCAATTTTATTAACTTCAGTCTCCTATCTCCTTTGGTTAATTTTTTTTTGGGTATATCAATCTTATCTTTTCAAGGAGCCAAAGCTTTATTTAATTGTTCCTATGCATTGTTTTTTTAGTCTCTATTTTATTAATTTTTGTCCTAATTTTTATTATTTATTGCTGTCTACTGGGTTTGACCTTGGCTTCTTTATTTATAATTACATTACTTCTGATTTCAAAAATGTTAAAGATTTTTATTTTATTTTATGTGTATGAGTGCTTTGCCTGCATGTGTACATGTGCACCACATGTGTGTTTGGTCCCCTCAGCATCAAAAGAAGACATTAGATCCCCTGGAACTGGAGTTATGGATTGTTGTGGGCCCTAGTGTGAGTACTAGGAACTGGACCGGTGTCCTTTGCAAGAACAAATGCTCTTAATGGCAGAGACATCTGCTCAGCTCTTCTCTGACTTTTTAAAATGTAAGCACTTATAATTATAAAATTTCCTCTTAGAACTGCCTTAGCTTTATTCCAATAATTCTGCTAAATTGTGATGTCAATTTTATTTGGTTTTGGAAAATTTTTAGTTTCCTGATTTCTCTAATGACTCATTGTTCATACAAAAGTATATTGATCAGTATCTATTCGTATCTTATTGATTTATAGTTTTATTTCACAGTGTATGATAAATATAAGGAATTACATAAATTTTTGTACTTATTATTTTTGTCATGTTCACCTTTATATGTGAGTTGACATTTTCTCTTACAGTTTCTTTTCCAGATAAAATATTATGTTTATTTAAAACTTTTTTATATTGAGTATGCAAAATACAAATTCCATGAAATGTTCATTTTTGACTGTGAAGTTTGAAAACAAACAAAATTGAAGTTTCATTAAATTTGTGTCATATATTTATTAATACAAAGAACTACATAGAAAAACAAATTTGTTCTGCTTAAGACACTCATGAGAGTAAGCCACTGGACAAATTACTGCATGTCTGAAACCACAGTGTATAGCAGTCTATTTATGTAAGTGTTAAAGAAGTAACTAGCTGGGTTACTTGAGTAAAGTCATAAATACAGATCAGAAAACAAAAATAGTTTTCCATTTGTTAAGAATTTTCATTTGTTAAGTATTCATTCATCAAACTTTAGCTTCCTCATTTTTTACCTTTAAAACTACAACTCACCAAGTACTGTCAGTGATGTTATTAGAACATATTCTGTACCTTATCTGCATATATGTATGTTTGTATGTGTACATGTGTCTGTTTGCACATTTCCACTATGTGGGTGTGGCGCTTAAGGAGACTTGAAGAAGACATCAGATTCCTTGGGGTTGGAATTAAAAGTTGTTGTGAGCTTTCTGATGTGAGTTCTGGGAAATAAACATGGATCTTCTTGGAGACCAGCATGTACTCTTAATTGCCAAGCCATTTCTTCAGCCCAGGCTTCCCTTTCTTTTAATTAAATAGAGTTTAGAAGGCAAAGAGAACACATGATCATATTTATGTTTTCATTGAATTGAAAGACAGTTCAACGGAATTCTGGTTCTCCCTATCCCCATTCACAGATCTAATGCATACATTGATATGCACAACTTTCATTCACCTCCCTGGAATTTCAGAAGTCCAGCTTGTTCAAGTTGAGTTTGGAAATAAAATGAAGGAAAATCCATTATCAGACCACATCTGTTCCTTGGGTTTTTTCTTTTGTTGGCATGAGATCTTAGTAATGGAGCGGAAGGATTTGTGAATACATCTTCCATATTTATCCTGAGAACCATTTCAAAGACCTATGAAACACATGGTCAGGTTTTTCATAGCCACAACCCCACTCTTTGTATCAATTTCCTGTATTAGTTACTTTTATTATCACCACGACAAAAATATCAGACAAAAATAACATTTAAAGAAGAGTTTGTTTGTGCTCATAGTTTAGGGGGATATGGTTTACCATGGCCTAAAAGGCATTATTCTAGAAGCTTATGACTTGCTATATCACATCCTTTGTTAGGAAGCAGAAAGAGATGAATGCTAGCACTTAGCATGTCTTCAGTATTTTCTTTTTTCTTTTATTTGAAGAATAGAGTGAATGTTTAAGAACCCAGTTCATGGGGGCGGTGACATCACATTCAGGGAGCGTCTTACACTTTTTATTAACCCTCCCTAAAAATATCATTATAGACATAACTGAAGGTGTGTCTCATCCAATACTCCCAGTGCTTCTTAACTCAAATTGCAATCAAATTCTAACATGACAGATATTGAACATTTTTTTAAAATTTTTTGCTGTTTGAATTTTTTCTCTCGATCAATGAATATGTATATAATTTACTCACTTTTAATTGGATAATTAATTTTGTTTGCTGGTAAGCTTTTAAAGTTTTAAAATATTTCATACATTTTGTATACAAATCCTTTGTCAGATAAATATATTACAAGTATTTCTTTAACATTTATAGATTATCTTTCTACTCTGTTCTTAAGTTTTGGTATGAAAATGAGTGCACAGATCACTGACCAGAACAGAGATACTAGAATTACAGCTACCATACCTCAGACAATTGGCATTCAACAAAGGCACCAACATATGCATTGGAGAAAGAATAGGATTTTCAACAAATGGTGCTGGAGAACTCGGGCTTCATAATAGAAAGATAAAAAGTTGGCCCAGTATTTTCACTCCATATAGACTCAACTAAAAAATGATCAAATACATAAAAGCAAGACCTCAAATTACAAGTACTAAAAAAAGAGAAGTACTTCAAAATATAGCATAGGCATTTTTTTTAAAAATAAGACTGAACACTCAGGCAACAGACATGCACACAGAAACACAGAACTAAACAATGAAATGAGAGTGCTTTGTCATGCAGCAGTAGAAAGAAAATAAGAATAAAAATTGTTGTGCAGCAAAGAATTCATGGAAATCTACTAATATCATGAGGGGACCCATAGGGACTGGTATAGTCTTTATTACTGTCGGACAGTTGTATGAAAAGGGACTGACTTTAAGAAAGTTATAACAGATGAGTGCTGTGATAAAAGAATTTGGTTTACTAAACTGACTACTGCTAATATACAGTGCCAAAGGACCAGACTCATTTATTCTATGTTGTCCAAATTTATTTATTTCTCGTAAGTAAGGGTCTTGATGTCTGTCTCAGCCCAACTTCAAACTTGCCAACCTCTTGCCTCAACCTCTTGAGTGCTGGGATTATAAGTTTACACCATTTTACCAGCTTGTTCTTTAATAATTTCATTTCTATTTTTCTGGAAAGCCATCCTTGGATCTCTTGTCAACTTAACACCCAAACAGCATCTCACACTAAAAACATAAATAATATTAAAAGTACCCCAGTCCTTACAAATTCGAACATATTAAAATTTCAGTCTCTTTAAAACATCCAGTCTCTCTAAAAATCACAATCTCTTTAAAAATTTCTAAGACTCTGAGATCTGGGCTCCTGTAAAAAATCAAAATTAAATTAAATACTTTCTTACTTCAATAGGAAAGAACCAGGGCACAGTCAAAATCAAGTTAAAGTAAAACTAAACACCAACTGTGTAAACAATGCCTAATGTCTGGGATCCACTCACAGTCTTCTGGGATCCTCCAAGGGGCCTGGGTCACTTCATCTGCTCTTCCCTTTGCAGTACACAAAACTTGTCTTCTAGTCTCTGGCAGGCTCTACTATACTACTGCTGCTGTTCTTGGTGGTTTTCTGAAAGTACTGGCATCTCTATAACTGCTGGGGTCCTCTGCTGCAACTTGGCTGCACTTTTACCAATAGCCATGTATTAGTCAGGGTTCTCTAGAGTTGCAGAATTTAAAGAATGACTCTGTCTTGTGGTGATATTTTAATTGTGCTGAAATGTGATTTTATTTGTATGTTAATAAATAAAGTTTGCCTGGAGATCAGAGGTCATTAGTGAGCCAGGAACAGAAGTCAGGTGGTGGTAGCCCACACCCTTAATCTGATCACATGGCAGGCAGAGTCTCTGTATGGTCAAGGACACATCCAAGCGTGGTGACATGAACTTTTAATCCCAGTACCAACCACAGAGACCTGGAGGTCTGTATAGACAGGCATTGATGAGGAAGTCATGTGGTTGGGTTTAGAGTCAATGAAAAGGCAGAACAGAAAGGCAATAAAAAGACAAGTCAGACAGGAAGAAGCTCTCTCTCTGTGGAAGCCACGGTGAGGTGGTAAGATAAGGTAGTTGTGACTCTCTGATGTCTTTGGCTGTTTACCTCTGTATTTGGCTCTGTGTTTCTTATTTACTAAGACTGTTTAGAATTTCATCTACATAGTGGTTATCTACAAGATATTATGAATTATACCTTAGCTAGTAAATTTTTTACAACTTAATGTTTATTTATAGTGGATGTTTATGATAATATGTTTTATATTTAAAAACACAAATATAAAAAGTATAGACAAGGATAATTGATGAAAATAGTTGGCTTTTTCTAGGCCTGGGGGTGTATGCCTATAGACTAACCAATGGGTAGGCTGAGTGAGGAGGGTTCTAAATATGAGACAGCCTGGGCTATACAGTGAGATACTATTCCATAAACAAAGCCAACAAATACATAAATAGTTGACCTTGTTTGCGGCACTAAGGACATTTAATTATCTTCTTTCCACATATCCAGACCAACTATAATGAATTTGCCCACTGGTATAGTCATATCACAAAAATATTTTAAAAATATTTACATTATGTGGTGATAGTATGTCCCCCAATATATTGTGCACCCTAAATAAACT
Organism: Peromyscus nudipes; assembly: GCA_902168325.1. NCBI lineage: Eukaryota > Metazoa > Chordata > Mammalia > Rodentia > Cricetidae > Peromyscus > Peromyscus nudipes. Next base: position 40,631 of record CABHPH010137339.1, read on the forward strand.
TATCTGGGGTCAGAGAACAGAACAGCTACCAGATTAGACATAGAGGCCAGAACATGTTGGCACACACACCTTTAATCCTATCTCCTGGGAGGCAAAGATCCATCCAGATCTTTGTGAGTTCAAGGTCACACTGGAAAATGCCAGGCATGGTAACACATACCTTTAATCCCAGGGAGTGATGGCAGGAAGCAGAAAGGTATATAAGGCTCGAGGACCAGGAACTGGAGCCTTTGTTAAGCTTTTAGGCTTTCAGCAGCAGTTCAGCTGAGATCGACGAGGCTTCCAGTTTGAGGAAACAAAATCAGCTGAGGAATTGGCAAGGTGAGGTTGGCTGTGGCTTGTTCTGTTTCTCTGATCATTCAGCGTTCACTCCAATACCTGGCTCTGGGTTTGTTTTTATTAATAAGACCTTTTAAGATTTGTGCTACATTTTATCTATCCCACAATAAAAAAAAACCCTGTATAATGTGGCTAAAAGATTGTATTGAAAAATTTCAAAGCAGTTTTATGTTAGAATTTCATAAGCAACAGTTTCAATAAGAGACTCCCAGCATCTATATCTTTGAACAATATAATTTAGCACACTCTCCAGATCTAACTGTTTGGGAAGTATACATCTCAGAAAGTGGATGGGGGTGTTGACTAAATAGGTCCATAATCTGGAAGCTCATTAGGTTCCCTGACATTTCTGAGAAGCATAGTATTGAGTTACAGTAGCTCATCTCATATGTTTCTTTTTAAGAAGGTCACTCCTGGGCGGAGCTAGTAGAGTCTTGTATTTTCATGCAGTGGAGGCACTTAGCTCCTCTCCTTTCTAGTCAACAATGCTGGGTGGGGTGGTATGGAAGTATTGAGGTTAATTCAGCCAAAAATGTCGTTAAGTCTTCAAATTGGTAAAAAAAAAAAAAAGAAAGAAAAAAAACCTATCTATGGGGAACATGTGGTAGAATATGGATGTTTATAGGATGGATTTATTTACAACCTCTAAAGTGAACATTGTCTACTTCAAGTATGATACACCATTTTGTGGCTATGGTTTCATGTGGTCGGATTTTTAAACTGCTTATTCCAATCACAGAAAAATGAGTCTGTAACTGAATCATGTAAGTGTAAGATCACTCCTTTTTTTCCTCCATTGTAAGATGGTTTATATATTCACTTCTTTGCATATTTGTTGTGGGAGTCCATCCCACCCCCACTTTTCCCTAGGGTACTCTGAGCAGGAGCAGCAGGAAATATTAGATAGAAATGTAGAGGGGAGATAAAGAGAAAAACCAGGATATTTTCACTATTGATGTTTGATGTTGGCTGTTAGCTTGCTATATATTGCCTTTATTGTGTTTAGGTATGTTCCTTGTATTCCTAATTTCTCCAAGACCTTTATCATGAAGGGGTGCTGGATTTTGTCAAAGGCTTTTTCAGCATCTAATGGTTTTAATGTGTTTTTTTTTTAGTTTGTTTATATGGTAGATTACATTCACAGATTATCATATGTTGAACCATCCTTGCATCCCTGGGATAAAGCCTACCTGATCATGGTGGATGATTTTTTTTGATGTGTTCTTGGATTCGGTTTGCTAGTATTTTATTGATAATTTTTGCATAATGTTCATGAGGGAGATTGGTCTGTAATTCTCTTTCCTAGTTGTATCTTTATGTGGTTTGGGTATTAGGGTAACTGTAGCCTCATAAAAAGTTTGGCAATATTCCTTCTGTTTCTATTGTTCAGAACAATTTCAGGAGTATTGGTATTAGCTCTTCTTTGAAATTCTGGTAAAATTCTGTGCTGAAACCATCTGGCCCTGGGCTCTTTTTGGTTGGGAGAATTTGATGACTGCTTCTATTTCCTTAGGGGTTATAGGTCTATTCAAATTGTTTATCTGCTCTTTATTTAATTTTGGTAGGCGGTATCCATCCCAAACAATTATCCATTTCTTTTGCATTTTCCAATTTTGTGGCGTACAGGTTTTTGAAGTATGACCTAAGAAACTCAAAGCGATTCCACTAATATCAGGAACAAGACAAGGGTGTCCATTTTCTCTATACTGATTCAATATAGTACTCAAGATTCTAGCTAGAGCAATAAGACTACAAAAGGAGATGAAGGGGATACTAATTAGAAAGGAAGAAGTCAAACTTTCACTATTGCAGATGATATGATAGTCTACATAAGGGACCTCAAAAATTCCACCAGGAAACTCCTACAGCTGATAAACACCTTCAGTAATGTGGCAGGATACAAGATTAACTAAAAAAAAAATCAGTAGCCCTCCTATAAACAAATGATAAATGGGCCGAGAAAGAAATTAGAGAAACATCACCCCTTACAATAACTGCAAATAACATAAAATATCTTGGGATAACTCCAACCAAACAAGTGAAAGACCTGTATGACAAGAATTTTAAATCTTTGAAGAAAGAAATTGAAGAAGATATCAGAAAATGTAAAGATCTCCCATGTTCGTGGATAGGTAGGGTCAACATAGTAAAAATGGCAATCTTACCAAAAGCAGTCTACAGATTCAATGCAATCCCCATCAAAATCTCAATGCAATTCTTCACAGACCTTGAAAGAACAATACTCAACTTCACATGGAAAAACAAAAAACCCAGGATAGTCAAAACAATCTTATATAATAAAGAAACTTCTGGAAGCATCACCATCCCTGACTTCAAGCTCTACTATAGAGCTATAATAATAAAAAACAGCTTGGCATTATCATAAAAACAAACACATTGATCAATGGAATTGAATTGAAGACTCTGATATTAATCCACACAACTACAGACACCTGATTTTTTTACAAAGAAGCCAAAATTATACAATGAAAAAAAGAAAGCATCTTCAACAAATGGTGCTGGCATAACTGGATGTCAACATGTAGAAGATTGCAAATAGATCCATACCTATCACCATGCACAAAACTCAAGTCCAAATGGATCAAAGACCTCAACATAAATCCAGTTTCACTGAATCTCATAGAAGAGAAAGTGAGAAATAGCCTTGAATGCATTGGCACAGGAGATCACTTCCTAAATATAACACCTGTAGCACAGACACTGAGAGCAACAATCAATAAATGGGACCTCTTGAAACTAAGAAGCTTCTGTAAGGTGAAGGACACAGTCAATAAGACAAAAAGGCAGCCTACAGAATGGAAAAAGATCTTTACCAGCCCCACATCAGATAGAGGGCTGATCTCTAAAATATGTAAAGAACTCATGTACTAGACAGCAAAATATCAAATAATCCAATTAAAAAATGGGCTACAGAGCTAAACAGAATTCTCAACAGAAGAATCTCAAATGGCCAAGGACATTTAAGGAAATGCTCAACATCTTTAGCCGTTAGGGAAATGCAAATCAAAATGACTCCGAGATTCCATTTTATGCCTGTCAGAATGGCTAAGATAAAAAACACTGATGGCAGCTTATGTTGGAGAAGATGTGGAAAAGGGGGAACTCTCCTCCACTGCTGGTGGGAATGCAATCTTGTACAGCCACTCTGGAAATCAGTATGGCAGTATCTCAGAAAATTGGGAATCCACCTTCCTCAAGACCCAGCAATACTACTCCTGGGCATATACCCAAAAGTTGCACAGCCACACCACAAGGACATTTGCTCAACTATGTTCACAGCAGCATTATGTGTAATAGCCAGAACCTGGAAACAACCTAGATGCCCTTCAACAGAAGAACAGATAAAGAAAACGTGGTACATTTACACAATGGAGTATTATGCAGCGGTAAAAAAACAGTGTCATGAAATTTTTAGGCAAATGGATGGAACTAGAAAAAATCATCCTGAGTGAGGTAACCCAGACTCAGAAGGACAAACACAGTATGTACTCACTTATAAGTGAATGTCAGAAGCAAAGCAAAGGATAACTGGGCTATAATCCACAACCCCGGAGAAGCTAGGCAAAGAGGAGGACACTAAGAGGGACACACAAGGATTGCCCCACGAACGGGAAAGGGTTAAGATCTCCTGGGCCAACAGAGGGGGGTTCTAGGGGAGGGGATGGGATGGGATGGGAGGTGGAAACGTGGGAGAGAGACAGGAAGGGAGAGCAATGAAAGAGATATCTTGACAGAGTGTACCATTAAGGGGATGGGGAGAAATATGCAGCTAGGGAAAACCCAGGAACTCACAAGATTGTCCCCAGCTAAGACTCATAGCAATGGTGGAGAGGGTTCTTGAACTAGCCTTCCCCTGTACTCAGATTGGTGTCTACCCTAATTGTCATCATAGAACCTATATCCAGTGACTGACAGAAGCAGATGCAGAGACCAAGCACTTGGCCAAGATCCTGGAGTTCAGTTGAAGAGGGGGATGAAGGATTTTAAGAGCGGGGTGAGTGTGTGTGTGTGTGTGTGTGTGTGTGTGTGTGTGTGTGTGTGTGTCTGTGAATCATGATGGGAAAAACCACAGAGATAGCTGACCCAAGCTAATGGGAGCTCACGGACTCTGAACTAACAGCTGGGGAGCCTGCATGGGACAGACTAGGCCTTCTGAATGTGGGTGAAAGTTGCGTGGCTTTATGTGTTTGTAGATCCACTGGCAATGTGACCAGGACTTAACCCAGGTACACAAACTGACTTTTTAAACCCCATTCCCTGTGGTGCGATGCCTTACTCAGCCTTGATGCAGGAGGGAGGGGCTAGGTCTAGCCCAAACATGGTATAACAGCCTGCGTTGACTACCCAAGGGAGGCCTTCCTCTCTATGAGGAGGGGATAAGGGTGGGATGGGGATAGGTGTGGGGAGCCGGAGAAGAGGAGGGTGGGGAATGGGTTGGTATGTAAAAGGAAAGAAAATCTTTTTTTAAATAAAAAATTATATATATATATATAAAAGAAAAAAAAGTAAATTGAAAAAAAAAGAAACTGTCTCAAACAAAAAGG
>CABHPH010137340.1:8701-48320 GCA_902168325.1 Peromyscus nudipes
GATAGATAGATAGATAGATAGATAGATAGATAGATAGATAGATAGATAGATAGATAAAGGTAGAGACGTGATCAGTTAAGGAAGATATCCTAACACCAACCTCTAGCTTCCACGTGCACCATTACAGGGAAACACAGAACCAATCAATCAACCAATCAACCAATCAATTTTTAAAGGAGGATACAGTTTATAAAATAATTAATGATACCAAAGACCTGTGTATTATTCTAACAAAACATATACAAGATGCTCACAGGGAGAAGTATAACTCAATCATTTAAATAAAATGGAAAGACCCAAATAAGTGCAAGAATAGTCCATGTTTGTGGCTGGAAAAACAAAACAGAACAAAGACACTTCAGTTCTGTGTAACTGGTGTACAAATCCAACATGGCTATAATAAAAACTCAGGGGAGTTTTGATGACACTGACTAAGATCATTATAAACACACATGGAAACACAGGAACCCAGACAGCAAAGCCGCCTGGCAAAGCTGAGGAGGAGTCGTTTTCTCCCAGTATCAAATGCCTTAGAAAACCACAAAAATTAAGAGAGTATCTATACGAGGAAGAAATCAGCATTTCCCGAAACTCACATAAACAGGGACCTCGGCTTATGACAAAGAGGGAACCCCAAAGTAGCCAGAGGGCAGAAAACAACTCTCACCTCATGCCAAACACGAAAATCAACTCCAATAAAATATCGCTTTAAGACTGAGGGGAACATGTTCCAGACATTACTATAAGAACGTTTTTTGTGACTGCAAAGAAGGCTAAATTTTATAAGTAGGAGGCAAAAACCCACCAACCTTACAAAACACTGATGAGACACAGGACATCAAAACCAACAAATTCTGTTCCCCAAGATGAAGAGCGCACAACGGCACATCATAACATGGGACACAATATTGGTACTTTTAAGTAACAAATTGTTTAAACTCAAAATAAATAAAGAACACCCGCACATCAACAAGAGAAAGACACAAAGTCCAACAGAGTATGGAAGCAATTTGAACAGGCGTTTATAAAGTGCACTAGCCTGTGTGTACATGTCCTCCAAAAGTCACATTTTGAAAACAAAGGCTTAAGAGGTAGGGCCTGTAGAAGGTCCCCGAAACAGTCTGACTACTCATCTAGATGGCTCAAGGGAGCTAGCCAGGCCCCTTTGTCTTTCTGTCTCTCCCACCACTCGTCTCCTCTGGAGGAGACAACAGGCCACCATGGTAGAAGCAGAAACGAAGCCTGCACCAAGCACTGGGTCTGCCAGGACCTGGACCTGGACTTCCGGACCTCCAGAATTGTGGACAGTGACTTTCCTGTTATTTATAGACTGTCTGGTCTGAGGTAAAGCAGCAAGAGCTGAGTCAGACATGGGTAACCCCCTAAATGGCCAATCAGTAGGAAGAAGTGTCCAACCTCGTCAGTGATTAAGGAAATAAAACTATCAAAGCCACCATGATGAGGTGGCTAGTGCCACCTTTCCTAAAAATCATGAAAAGTATTTTCAGCAACAGGCTCTCTCACATGATAGAAACTGATAGAAACTGATGCAGCCTCTTTGGAAAACCATTTGGCATTGCATAGCATCCTATAACCCAGGAATTAATGCAGCAGAAACACATGCATATGATCACAAAGAGGCCTACAGAGTATTCACAGTGGCTTTACATGTGCAGCCACAACTGTAGACAACCCAAATGCCCATGAACTGGAAAATCTACAAATAAATATATGTGGGATACATGTGTAAGGGTACACTATGCTACCATGAAAACATGTAAACTATACTTGACAACATGAAAAAGAAAATTGATAGGAAAGAAAAAATACCATGAAACTGGTATATGGCTGAGTTAAAGGTCAAAATAAGGAAATGAAGACTATAGTATTACAAGTTTGTTGTTGTTGTTGTCTTTAATAATAATAATTTAGAAAGCTTGATTTTTAAGGAAGTTTATCCTTTGGAGATAGAGGAGTGGGTATGAGAGAAGATTCTAGAAAAACTGGTCTCTGCCCTCATCCAAGTGGACATTACACAGATATTCCTGAGCTATAACTAATTGATGGTATTTATTTGTGATAAACTTTTCCCTGTGTGTGTATAACATTAGTAAAAATTAAAAATAAACAAGTAAGTGATGGTGCCTGGCCAGGTATAAGTATTCAGAAGGGAGTGCCCACTGTCACCCCAGCACCCTCTCATCTAGAGCACTTGAACAAGGACAAGAAACATTACAGGTTGTCACGACAGACATTGGCCTTCCTCTCCCTTCCTCCCTGGATGGAGGTGATAGACTACAGAATGGAACAGAAGCAAAGCCCTTCATCACACCAGCAGCCTGAGAAAGGACTCTCGTCACTGCCCTCATTTTCTCAGAGGTGGAGAAGAATCTAGGCCATTGAAGAACCAAGGCTCTCCCACATGCTAACAGGATAACTGAGAAATGGTTAAAACTCTCCAACTTTTGCATTTGGCGTCTATGAAAGAGAATAAGCAGGCCACCCGAAAGGATTCAATCAGGAAACAGAAATGTGTCTACAAATGTGCTCAGCCTTTCTTCTCAAGAAAGTCAGCCTCGTATGTTCCTCTTCAATGTTTTCTTAAGAAACTCAACCTCCCCAAAGTGCCCCTGAGCCCAGAATCGGGGCTCTCCTGGAAAGCTGGAGTTTCAGGTATTCTGTTGCCTTGCTGGACTATGTCCCTGACTTTGGCTCTGAAAGCAAGGGCCCTTCTGATTGGAAGGCGAGTTCATCTTAAGGGGAAGATGGCTCTGTCCACTGCCAGTTTCCAAAAGACCCCTCTCCTTACTTCCTAATTTTCCAGGGCTCATCAGGGACAGCTTGTTGATCCCAGCTCCTATTCCTGAGGGTGAAGGGGGATCTTGCTCCTTTTAATGCTTTGTACAAAATGTTGCCTTTATGTGCCTGAAGATACATCTTCCGTACAGATACACTGTTTCTCAAGAAATGTATGAATCATGATGGGAAAGTAAAATGCTGGATTGTGCTGCCACCTGTCAATGACACTTAGCCCCATGTGAAAGGCAGGAGAGAGCACGGGTCCCTATGCACACACACACTTCCTTCCTGACCTCAGGACACCCCTGGCCCATCCTACACTGACCAGTAGCTGCTAGTAATCTGCTCTATCTAGTGGCTGAGCAGCTAGTGGACTCTGGGACCATCTCCAAAACCACCTTCCCAATATCGTTCCTATTGTTCCCATCATTTACACCGCCAACTGCCAAGCTTCTCACCATCTTATCTCTCTCCCCTTGTGCACATACATCTGCATCCTCCCAACACGTTGGCTCACTGGTCATCTCTGGCACCCAGCTTCTCCATCTCCACCCTCATTCTTCTCCAACACTGTGCTCATGACACCCAGCCCTCGATAAGACACTGACAGTGCCCTCCTGGGCGCCCTGACCTCCTTGTCCCTCATAGTCACTAAGGCAGAGACAGTTCACCATAATTTTGTGTTCTTTCTTTAAAAAACGAACACTCTACTAAACTGTAACACAAAGTGAATGTTTGTGCACACAGAGGAAATCAGGAGCATGATGTCACAGGTGACCAGCCGCTGCTAAACTCATGACTCTTTCCAGAGCCTACACACCCTACCGTAGCCTCTCTTGGTTAGCTGTTGACAGGAAGCTTTGCAATTTTCAACACTTTCTGCAAAGACTATTTATATTAAAAAACAAAACAACAACAACAACAAAACCTTTAAAGATGTCAGTCATGTGATCAATCGCTGCTGCCTCTTGTCCCTCTCGTCAGGAACTGGCTCAATTTCTTCCTGCCAAGCTGCTTGGCATACAACATCAGCTTCCTTGTCAACCGTGGCCCTGTAGGGAGCTGGGGCGGGCAAGTCTCTTCACCTCTCTGCACAGCAGCACCAGATTTAGCACAAATACAGCAATATCCCACAGGAGGGAAGGTGAATTGGAATGTTCCCGCCTAGGCAAGAAAGTGAAGGCTCCTTGTGTGTGAGGAGGAAGAGATCCTTACAATCTCAGTAACACTGGACAGGAATCCTTCACTACAGCTTCCTTGACCCTAGAATCAACACCTTTGAGGTTCTGCTACCCTCTTTTTTAGACACAATGGCCTTCAGATGTCTCTGGCTGATGCAGATTTTGTGAATTGGTGGGACCAGTCTAGGGGATAAAGTAGTACTCTCAGGAGAGTTGATGATAAACATTCCACTTCCGGGTGTGAATCTTCGAAGTGATGCAATGGGATCCAAAGCTTACAGCAGCATCTGTAACAATAAAAATGGAAATGGGAAGGAAGCGGGAGAGGGAGGGAGAGGGGTCAAGGAGGGAAATGAAGGGACTGGAGCACCCTAAAGTGTCCATCAACACAGGTATGTATTAAAAAGTGTGGTGTGGTTCTGTAAGAGGCAGTTGGGGGCCAGGGAGACAGCTCTGCTGGGGGAGAGCTTGCTGTTTGAGTGTGAGGCCTTGAAATCAGGGTAGGGTCTTGAATTCAGATCTCCAGCACCCAGGAGAAAAGCAAGGTGTGGTGGTCCACACCTGGAACTCCAGCACAGGGAGCACAGAGACAAGATCCCTGGGGCTCAGGAGCCAGCCACATCAGTGAGCTCCAGGTTCAGTGAGAAACCCCGCCTCAAAAGCTAAGGTGGAGAATGATGGTGGAACACACCCAACACCAACTTCTTGTCTCCATACATGTGTACTCACACCCTGCCACACATACAAACATGTACATAACCAATGACCTACATACAAAAAAGAAATGAACACAATGAGTGAACTACATGCAACTCATTAACATGAATAAATCTCAAAAATACATAGTTAAGTCCATAGAAAACCAAGTTGCAAAAATGGGTTGCCAATTTTAAACATTTAAACATAAACATACATAGTGTGTATTGTTAATGAATGTGTGACAAAGTTATGGAAAGGTGACACACTTCAGGGGTAAAATGGCTACAAGGGAGGGGGGTTGGTATTAGGGGAGATGACTGTAGCTGAATTGTTAACATTTTATTTCCTTGAATAAATATTTGAACTAAATCTGGTAAAAATATTAACACTTGGTTAAGCTTATGGCGAGAACACTGAGTATTTATTACATCATTGAGAACACTGAGTATCACATCACTGCTGGACTTTTGAAGTATTTTCTCGTTTAAAAAAATAATAGGTATAAATAATTCTCTAAATGTTCTCCAGGCTCTCGCCTCACTCGCAAAAGATAAAATGTCCAGTCCAGCCAAATAGTGGAAATTTACGATAAACAAAAACTAGTAGTAAGGTCACCAACTCCTCCAGCCAGTTCCTGACATTGCAGCCGCTCTGACCTCCTGCTCTGGCCAGGCCTGTTGGCTCTGGCTGGGACTGGCCTGTGTGAGATACAGGCAGAGACCACAAGGACAGGAAGAAAGAAGGCTTCCTCCCTGCTGGCCTTGGGACTGGAAGAAGCTACGTCTCCTCCCATGTGTGGGACTCTCCTGGGTTCTACTGTGGCTCTCAGCCTTGTAGTGATCCCTCCCTCCTCGTGCTTCTTCAGGACTTGGGGTGCACAGGGACTTCCTTCCATTGTTGGCCCCACACAGGCTTCAACAAACCTTGTCAGGTTCCCTTCAATTTGAACACATCTTCATAAACGGCACCCTCCTCAAACCCTCAATACCCCAGCTCAAGTGTGTCATCCACTTTCTCCTGGTGCTGGACCCCATGGAGCACGCGGAATGAGCAGGAGCACTCAGGAGAGCAAAGAAAGCTGCGGGGACCACTCTGCCTGGGCAAAGCCTGGGAAGATGAATGGAGGTTTGCCAAATGTTCCAAGGGATGTGGTGGGGGGAAAAAGAATGATAAAACAGCCAGAATGGAGAAATGGAACTCACGACCATATGAAACTGCCTACGTGAGCTATTCTGACCTTCCAAATAAAAGCTGTTTCACATAGTCAACCAAATAATAGGATTCAGACCATGATTTCATGACCATAGGACTCATGGAGGGTTAAGGAGCAGTAAGAAGACAAATGGATGTGTCCTTCCTGGGTGGATATTATGAAAGATAGATATAATATTTATCATCTGCAGCAAAGAGTATTTAACTTCCAGAAAGGGATAGAAATGTGACTTCCATTTTGTGTTGCTACTCCAACAAAGACAAGGAAGAGTCCCTGAATCTGCAACCTAGTTCTTACAGAGAAGAGACTCGCATGCAAATTTCCACAAGTTGAACTGTCTAGAACGCAGAGAACTAGATGGGCCCTTAATTATCTACCCCATCATCTGAAGATGAAGCAGGCAATGTAACAAAGGAGTTAGGAATCCTGCTCACTACCACACATTTGTATGAGCTTCCAGCTGGATTTCTTATCCATGGACAACTGCCAGAAGGAACGGGTCCAAGGAGGACCCCAGTGAGATGTTTCTGTGGAGAAAGGGCGAAGTTTGACTCCTGGCTAAAGTGACTAGGTAAAGGAGGAAGCTACCCAGAGAGAGAAGAAAGCTAGCAGAGAACAAGCTAGCTTGGCTGGAGGAGCAAAACATTCATGAAGCAAAGGACTTCTTTTTATTAATCTTCTCGTGGGACCAAAATTAATCTTTCTTTAGAATTGTTAGTCTCATGAAATTTATTATCCTGGATGACAATAAGTCTTCCCAGGTTTAGAAAGAATTTAAAAGCATATGATTTATTTGTCCTGAGATGATTCCCAGACCCATAGTGCTACTCCTCAAAACTAATATTTTGGCATTTAATAAACCAGGGAAATTGGGCCATGAACTCAACATTAATGAATTAAAAACGCTCTAAGTAATATTTAATGTTGGAGTTGTTTTGATCTTGTAATTTCTGCTATGACACTTGAGTTCAGCACACTGTGGAACCAGACTGCCAGAAGCCTATGTTCGGGGGGAGAGCAGCCTCCCTACACCCCAGTTTTGAAATTTCAGCTATTTGGATTCCAGGTGCTCTATCTGATGGGCTAGTGTAGTACTGTGTGGGGGTCTTCTGAAGCACTGCTCGACACATAAAAGGGACTGCAGTAAGCCATTGGAGGCTGGGAGTAGAGTGAGGTGAACTCCTACGGGAGCATGAGGATGGTAGCTACACTTTGCCCTGTGTTGGGGATCGTGCAGACATCCCTATCTTAATGGCCAGCCACAACTATTAGCATCATCCCCGGGAAGGGCAATGCAGATTCTGGTCCTGCAGGAAAGCATGGCTCACCCCTCATCTGTCTGTCAGCTCACATGTCCTGTGATGTACTGTTTCCGGGACCCAAGTTTCTGAGTAGGCTGATTGAGTTGTTTATTCTCAGATGAAGTAATCCATCATCACCCAAGCCTTTGGGGAGGGCTGGCAAGTGACCAAAGCCTGGCCAAATGATGAGTCAAATTGTCCCCCAGGAGGAACCCTGGTCTAGTTCTTAAGTCTCACCCTACAAAAGCGAAGACTCAGGCTCAGAGTTGGCAAATGAGTTGCCCAAGGTCCTATAATGAGTGTAGGTGAGATTGCATTTGACTACAAGTCCATCATTGGCTAGCAGTGACTCCTAGGTCCTCCCACAGTACATGGTCTACCTCTGTAGCCTAGAATATTCTATCTTCTTTTTTTGTACAAATCTTTTTCTTCCCTATGGTCAGTTACTTTTGTATTTCCCTACAAAACAGAAATGAAATGTATCTCAAATGTTATTCTACTGTGTGTAACCCAGGCCACTTTTATTGCAAGCCTATAAGTGCTAAATCTGTATGTATATTAATCATCCAGTCAACTTTTATTAAAGTTGACTATGCAGGGGAGGTTATTCTAGCATCAGACATGGGAGAAAATCTAGAATGGAGCAGGGCACTGGGAAACGCAAATGTGGTGACATGCTGCTTATGATGTAATTTGGTCCCCAAAGAGGATTGTGGTGCTGGTGGTGGGTGAGCATTATAGGAAAAATGTGAGATATATTTCAGGGTAAAACTGGATGTCAGGAGAGGAAATAAATAAAAGGATGACTTTTTAAAATTCTTTTTGCCCATTTCAACTCTGAACAACAGGACAAGCTGGTGGAGGACCATCTCCCCCTCCTCCCCACCCCCAAGGTGATCAAATGCACAGCTGTGCCTCAGGCAGAAGGCAGAGGGCAACAGTCTGCAGAGACAGTGGCTTAAGCTGGGGAGGGAAAGCTTGCCCAGCAGCCCTCAGGAAATGAGAGTGAGCCCATCTCTGACACTGCTGGGAGCTCCAGGACCCAGAGGTTGGATGACCTAGAGACCTACGATAGAACCCAACATGACTGGAGAAAAAAAAATGTCAAGGTAATGAAGCCTAACGATATTCTGCTATACTCTTAGATTGGTGCCTAGCCCAAATGACATCAGAGAGGCTTCATCCAGCAACTGATGGAAACAGATTCAGAGACTCACAGCCAAACATCAAGCCAAGCTCAGGGAATCCTGCTGAAGAAGGGAATAAGGATAGTAGGAGCCAGAGGGGTCAAGGACATCACAAGAAAACCACAGAATCGACTAATCTGGTCTCATAGGGGTTCACAGAGACTAAACCGACAACCAAGGAGCCTGCATGGGACTGATCTAGGCCCTCTACATATATGTTACAGTTGTGTAGCTTGGTCTTCAGTGGGAGCAGGGGGGGTGGGGGTTGTTCCTAACACGTTGGCTGGCTTTTGGGAGGGACTCTACTCCTCATACTGGGTTGCCTTGCCCAGCCTTAATACAAGGGGAGGTGCTTAGTCATATTGCAACTTGATATGCCATGTCTTGTTGATACTCATGGGAGGTCTGCCCTTTTCTGAACAGAAACGGAGGAGGAGAGGATTGGAGGGGGAAGGTTGGGGGAGGGAATGAGAGGAGGGATGGAAAACTGCAATCGGGATGTAAAATAAATTAAAAAAAAAAAAAAAGATTTCCCCGCTGCTCTGGCGCACCTGAACTTGACCACAGAGCTAGCAAAGATACAAAAACAGGAGCAAATCCATCAACCCACGGGGTGAGGGGGGGTGAGGGGGTGGGGTTGCTCTTGCCATCTTATCTAGCCAGTGTTTTTCTACCCAGAATTCCAAGAGCCCCTCTCCCCCAGGAAGCACCCTGAACCCCCATCTTTTATGAGATGAGAAACACTGGCTCAGAGCTTCGTTCCCTAGATCTGGGCACCGCAATCACTGCCGTGTCTCCATCAGTGGCAGCCAGGGACACGTGGCTAGTCCACCATTCTTTTCTCCAGCTCCCTCCAGCAGCTGCCGTTTTCCCAGCTGTTGCTCTCTCTCCCAGGACCCCTCCCCTCCAGTCTCCCGGAAGCTCTCCCATCTACCCACAGCCCTAACAATTCCAGCAAAAGCTGAGTTTTATCAAACAAAACTTAGAAAGTCGAGGAGGACAAACGTGCTTCGATTTGGACCTTGTAAACCATCTGTGTACGTTAGAGCCCCTTAAATGTGGCAGACATCTCTATTTCATAAACCTCTAACTCAATTTCGTTTCTTAAATATTTGTAGAATTTCCACAAGCACATCCAACAATGATCGGTGGCACTGGTGATTAAAATAGAAGCAAGGAAATTGGCTAACAACAGCAGCCCACCAAGGCCACCCACGTGGGGAAGCCAAACCACAGAGGAGCTGGAAACTCCGGCGACAGAGACCTCTGGGAAAATCTTCCACTTCCTCTTTTCCAGAGCAAAACCTATGGAGTCACATGTCACGTGCTCTTTTTTTTATCATCAAAAAGTGCCTGGCCAAGGCTTCATTGTTACATGCACTTGCACTCAAAGAGTACTCCAGCACACTACAACCAACCACCAGTGTATGGAACCCACTATAGGCTGTCTCCTGGATTACCCAAACCTGCAGTAATAGCTCGCTCTTGGCAAGAAAGCAGTGTAGGCCTCTGGGGTAATAAACTTGAAATCTGAAATTCTCATGGCCTATGACTTCAACAGAGCTGCTCCTGAGTACTTAGCATTTCCTGTTGGCTCCATCATACCTTCTGACTGACAGACTGACACGGACAGTTTCAGCCATTCAAGCAACCCTGGCTTAAAGCGTTGGTGAAGATAAGAATTCCCCGCAGAGCCTTCCCCACCACCACAGCTAACAATAGCAGCTCCTTGTCTAAAGCAGCCCCTCCAATAAGAGCCCAAACCAGACCCCACCACACCCAGTAATAGGAACCTCACTGACAAATGTTTCTCATCTGCACCCAATCAGTTTATAGGGCATTATACAGAGCCACGAATGCATTCCATATGTGTTCCATCTTGGAAATCCTGAAGCCTCCTCCCCAAACCAAATCACATTACTGTTATTGTTGTTGTTATTTAACATTTGTTCTTTTTTACAAGTGTGAAGTGCATCACAATCATTTATTAATGCTTTATCATCTGGAGCCCAGCCCCTGCACACTCAGATACCAAAAATAGAGATGACTCAGAGGGCTGCATTACCATGGCTATAACTTTGGTGTCCTTCCTCCACCCAAGCTATGCACCCACCCCTGTCGTCCAGAGAAAGAAAGAGAACAGCAGGGGACGTGAGATTTTTCTGAGAGAACTGATACTTTGCATGACAGTAACAGTTAATGCAACTGAAGCAGAGGGATCCCAGCTCCTTCTGAGCACTGTGAGCATGGAGAGTAACCACACCTTCTAATCTCTGGGGAGAAATAGATGGTAAGACTCTCCAGAATGCTCTTGTGAGAACTTTGCAAGTATGGGGGAATGTGGTGGTTTGCATGAGAATGGGGCCCGTAGGTTCATGTGTTTAAGTACTTGGTCCCCAGTTGATGGACTGTTTGAGAAGGATTAGGAGGTGTGTCCCTGTTAGAGGAGATGTGTCACTGGGGGTGGGCTTTGAGGTTTCAAAAGGCTCACATCATTCCCAGTGTGCTCTCTGCCTCCTGCTTGAAGATTAAGATGTAAATTTTCAGCTGTTCCAAACAACTCGCTCACTACTTGCTCCCACACTGCCCCACCATGATGAACTCGCAACCCTCTGAAACTCTAAGTCCAATTAGACAGTTTCTTTGGATTGTCTTTGGTCATGGTGTCTCTTCACAGCAATAGAAAAGTAACTCAGATAGATGTTGGTACCAGGGAGTGGGCTATTGCTATAACAAGCTAGACTATGCTGTTTTTTTTTTTTGAAGGAATGTAGAAGACTTTGGGACTTTGCACGAGAAAAATGGTCAAAAGCTATAAGCAGAACTTAACAGGTCATCTTAGTAAGAGCCTGGGAGATAATGCTAAGAGCCATGTGGTCTATGGAGGCCCAGTTCCATAAAGAGGTTTCATTCAGCAGGGAACAATATTAACAACTAAACTAGAGATTCCCCCTTGTAATATTTTAGCAAAGAATATGGCCACCTTCTGTCCCTGTCCTCAGAACTTGCTTGAGGCTAAATTAAAAAGTAATGAACTAATTTCTTTGGCCAAGGAGATTTCAAGGTAGTCTAATACTGACTCTATCCATGTTTATTAGTAACCACTCTTATTCAAATCTGCAATGAAAAAGAGCAAATGGGGCAGAAAGCAATAAAAAATATAAAGCTTGACAACGAGCACCAAGAAATTCAAGCTTGGAGCCAAGATTTATGCTGAAAGTGATTAGGAAACTAAGGAGAGGCTTGCCCCAAATTGCAATAAAGGGAGGAGTGGCCTTGGGGCAAGGCCCCACCCAGATAGGCTCCCAATTTAAAAAAAAAAAGGCCTAAGGAATTTTCTGTTCCTAAAAAGCAACTACAAACAAAAGCTGCTAAAAATGTGATTTAAGGCCAGGCTCCATCCCAAGCAAGCAGCTGAACTTGGCAGTGTTGTCCACACGGTTCTGGCTTTAGAGTTATGAAGGACACAGGAGTTAAATATTATGGGATCTTCCTCCCTGGTTAAGGAGAGACTTGGAGGACAGACATGTGACACTGGAGTCCCTGGGGCATGGAGGCCCTGAGCTTCACTGGGTGAAGCTGTGAAGGTGAAGTCTAGATTTCACTGGAGATCCCAGGATATTGGAGGGACCAGATCTATGGGATCCTTGACAAGGGAAGCTGCACACAGGGAACACAGGGCAGGAAGCAGCCCAAGAGAGGGAAGTGTGTTATAAGCAGCAAAGCTGGACGGGAAGAGCTATCTGAGCCATTTGACCTCAGACACGAACTACAAGATTTGGAGTTTACTCTGCCGGGTTTCCTTCTTGCTTTGGTCAAATATTTCCTCATTGTTCTCTGATTGCTCCCGTTCAGAATGGTAATATATATTCTGTGCCATCTCATATGTTGGAGGTATGTAATTTGCTTTTTATTTTACAGTGGGTTACAATTAAGAGGCTGAACTTTGAACTTTTAAACAGTGTTGAGACTGGAAAACTATTAGAGACTTTTGAAGTTGGACTGAATGCATTTTATATTGTGATGTGCTCACAAGCCTATGGGGGCCAGGGCGTGGAATGTGTGGTTTGGATGAGAATGACCCCCAAAGGCTCATATGTTTAAATACTTGGTCCCAGGCCCTGTTGAAAGAGGCATGTCACTGGGAGCAGGTTTTGAGGTTTCGAAAGACTTTCACCATTCCCAACGTGCTCCCTGACTCCTGCTGGTGAGATTGCAGCTGCTCCAGCCAACATGCCTGCTACTTGCGGCCATCCTGACCCACCATGATGGACTCTAACGCTCTGAAGCTGTAAGCCCAATTAAATGGGCTTTTATAAGTTGCCTTGGCCATGGTGTTTTATCACAGCAACAAGAAAGTAATCAAGACAGGAGTAAGATGGTGTGTGAGTCTGTGTTTCTTCTGGAACTTTCCAGGAAGAGAACAATCCACTGGGTTATTCACTTGGGGCATTGCATCCCCCAGCCAGGTCTAAAACTGTAGGAAGATGGTACCTTCCTTCCCACCTACACCTCTCCTCTGTCACTCTCAGGTCAAGTTCATAGGCCAGTCAGTGTACTTGGACATTTTAGATCATTTTGACGGCAACCTAAGCAGAAAGGACTTAGAAGATTGATTGACTATGGGAGATGCCCAACATCACCCAGGGCTCAGAAGTTAGTTTCACACTTTGGGACAAACCCCCCCCCCTTGCACACACCTGCTTCCCCCATTCATGCTCAAAGTGGCTCTGAATTGAAGATTCTCAGAGGATGTTGCCGAGGAAGTATGCCTGGGGGGTACGCTGCTTAAATCAAATAGCAGCAGCCTTCCCCACCGTGCACTAAAAATATGTGAACATACAGACTTTTCTCAGCTGGAGACTCTCATACATTTTTGCTCCACCTTAGTGCCTGTTAGCACTTGTCTGTTAGCCAGAACTAGCCTAACACAAAATAAATGAATGAGTAGAAACGATTAATGGGAAAGCTCCAGGAGCCTGTGTCTTCTAGCAGTTGCTTTTCATGACCCAGGCTGCCAGTGTTTGTGGTTTCATGTTGCATGAAGAGACGGCAATCATGTTTGCTGGAG
Source organism: Peromyscus nudipes (assembly GCA_902168325.1). Lineage (NCBI taxonomy): Eukaryota > Metazoa > Chordata > Mammalia > Rodentia > Cricetidae > Peromyscus > Peromyscus nudipes. The sequence goes on from CABHPH010137340.1 coordinate 22,153, forward strand.
AACTGTTCCTTGCTCGTTTGAGGAAATTCAATAGATCATATTTGATGGCATGCTGGAAAAATCGTCCTGACTTTCAAGGCATTAACTCGCACCCCTGCCCATGTAGACACAGTGGAAGAGCACAGGATTTTAAGCTCACTAGTTGCCACCCCATTTCTTTAACTAATGTGACTGCTGCAAGCCTTAGTTTCCACCTCCGTATGTGCCCCAGGAAGGACGCCTGAGGAAGGGGATAACTTGCCCGTTAAAGGAAGGTGCTCATCAAACACGAGCTCGCTATCACAAGGGCCGAGTGAGCCACATTTTAAACACACCTGGCCCAGTTTCTCACACTTTCCAGTGAACCACCCTGACTCCCACTTCTGCTACAAGCATTCTTTTTTTATATATATAATTAATTTAATTTTACATATCAGCCACGGATTCCCCTGTCCTCCCTCCTCCCACCCCCCAGCCTTCCCCCCCCCAATCACCCCCCATTCCCAACTCCTCCAAGGCCAGGACTCCCCTGGGGAGTCAGCCCAGCCTGGTAGATTCAGTTGAACAGCCCTCAGGCTGCCCCAAGCTCCTGCTCCCAGCACCCAGCTGTCAGGAGTCACAGACAGCTCCTGACAAACTTCAAGAAGCTGAGGTTCCAGAAGTGAAGTGGGAAAGAAAAAAATGTGTGCAAACCTTAAACCAAAGGGTCTCTCCTGCCCAGGCCTACCCCTGCTGTACTCCAGAGGAAACAGGATGGAATAGAGAGACTCTGGGGCCATCCACCCAGGCCTCAGGTTGCCTCTCACAGCTTTGCCTGGATAGGGCCCAAGAGTTTTAATCAAATGTGTGAAGAGGAAAAGGAGGAGGGTGGGGAGGAGGAGGGGGAGGGGGAAGGAGGAGGAGGAGGAGGAGGAGGAGGAGGAGGAGGAGAAGAAGAAGAAGAAGAAGAAGAAGAAGAAGAAGAAGAAAAAGAAGGTGGCGAACGCTCCTCTCACACAAAGAGCAAGCCATTGCCATCCAGCATCCAGAGAGCTGGCCCCTGGAGAGGTGCTGTGTCACCTGGTGCCTCTCATGTGATAATCAACTGGCAGAAGAGCAAGCGTGGGAAAGGGTCTAGAAGAAGAGAGAACAGCTAGATGCGACAGTCCCCGGCCCCCTCCCCCATGTGCTCCAACTGTGGCTCCCTTAAAGTGATCCTAATTGTTTAAACAAGATTAAACAAGCATGGAATTTGAGAGGGAGAAGGAAGAAATTTGAAAAACAAATAGCGAGGGAATTTTTCTTTGCAAAGACCCGAAACAAATCTAAACCGTAAGAACAACTCTGACTTAGTAGCCTTGAAAAAAATCCCAGGCTGAATGTGTCCAACAGAAAGTGTCCGGAGGAAGGTGACCATCCCAGAGCAAATGTTTACAGAGGAAATAGAGGGGCAGTGAACCCAGAGTCACCACTGTCACTGTGCCATCCATGCATACACACACACACACACACACACACACACACACAGCCCTAATGTACTTCTGCTCAGGACACCAACATCAGCCCCACAAAACAAGAAAATCTTACACCCAGTTTAAGCCCCAAGGACAGCACAGTAGATCACCAGAGTGCTGAGATTTAAGGACACCAGGGACCCACAGCCTCTGGAGGATGAAGCTGGCACTCCTTAGCATGGGGACAAAGCTCTCCAGCCTGCCCTTTCCCATACACAACTTTCTAACTGGACCTTCCAACTCCTCCCTGGCCCTAGATCCCCATTCATTCATTGCCTGGCCTTGCACAGCTGCTCTTTAGCCTGTGGAAGGCCCTTCCCCAGTCCGCACCGGCTTACGAAGCCCCACTCACTCCTTAGAATTCACTGAACAACGACCTGTTCCGGGCAGGGGAGGTGGTCAGTTGACTCAAGCCAACACCCAGAACTCATGTAAAAATGCTGGGTGAAATGGTGCACAATTGGAATCCCAGGGCTGGGGAGGCGGAGGCAGGAGGAGCCCTAGGGCCCTCTGACCAGCCTAATCTAACGGTGAGCTCCAGGCCAATGAAAGACCCTGTCTCAAAGAAGGTGGGTAGTGTTCCTCAGGATGTCACCTGATATTGTCCACTAACCTCCACATGTACACACAGGAAGCGACACGACATGTGAACACACACACACATGCGCGCACATGCACGCACACACAGACACGCACAAATGGGCTATTCGGCAAAGCTTCCTCAGCTATCATCACTCCCTCCTGGTGCGGATTTCTAGCCATGCAGGGACCACTTCTTTACTGCCTTGGCTTCCATGGCTCCATCTCTCAGAGCTGAGCTTAGGTCACCGTGCCTCTGAAATACCTGCACTTGCGGCACCTACACTGTTGCCGAACACAGGATATTCTCAGCAGCTGCTCGTGGCGCTAACCTGGTTCTGACTATATGCACAGGGATGCAGGGCAATCTCTCAATGGTAGGGGGCAGGGTGATTTAGGATCCTAGGGTTAGCTTAGCCACTAGAAAGAACGCTCCGCCGTGGGTCAGAAGCCCGCCATCTCCTTGTGCACCCCTACTTTTCATAGACTGACATCCATCTGTGGGAGCAGCAGGTAAGACACTCAACTGGCTGCCCTGGCAACTTGCCATTTTAATGAAGCCGCAGACTTCTGAATTGAAAGGGGTTCTGGAAGCCAGCCGTGGGACCTCCTCCACAGATGCTCAGTCAAACCTAGTGGATCTCACATCATAAAGGAGGAGTCCTGCCCTTGTGAAATAAGCTTCACTGTTATGTTTTAAAGAATGGGGTATAAGTATGCAGCCTCATTCATAACGGCTCCTCATCATGGAGTTCCATAGGGCTTTGCACTGTGAGACGACACTTACATTCCTGCGTTCAGTCTGTGTATCTCTTTCAGAGTCAGTGGGGATTGCGCCAGGGTGACCAGTTACCCAGTTATTACACCACGAGCCTCACTTAACCCGCACAATCCCAGGGTCCTCTGTGCTCCTGACTTAATAGTCTCATTTAAACAAGATTCTAGCAAACAAGAGTGGGAGAAAATGTGACTCAAAATGTTCTGGAATTTCTCCGATTATTTCTCCTAATAAACCATAGGTATTTTACAGTCTTCTCTCCCCATATGTTTTCCTTTGATAAAGTTAGAAGAACTCCCACCCACCCACCCAGAACTCTCTTTTGACTGTTCCTGGCCAAGCAGGCTGAAGCCAGCTCCACAGTACCCCTCCTCACCAGCCCTCCTGATACTGCTTCCCTGTCGGGCTTTTAATTCTTCCCTCTCCTCTCCCACTTCCCTATCTCTGCCCTACAGACAAGTCCCAGGAACTTCCTCTGCATGAAAACACGCCTCCTTTAACCCCACAGCCATGAGGTGACGGGAATCGGCCCCCACGGCACAGGAAGACAGCATCTCTCTTCCCAGTCCCTCGCTGTCCCTGACTTTCCAGTGGCACAAAGCCTGAATCCCTCCATAGTTCTTCTTTGATATCACCCTTGTAATCCCCGCTGTCTCCAGAAAGCGATGCACGGTACTGAATGCAAGAATTTAAGAGCGGGTTCATGGCACAAAGCCCTGTGGTACTCAGTGAAGAGGAGCCATTACAAACAAGGCTGAAGAGTGCAATACTTATACAATTGTCTTTATAAAATAATAGTGAAGCTCATTTCACAATTGGGCACCAACTTTCAAGGGAACTGTGTACCGGGCACCCAGGTATGCTGTATGAGATGCATATTGATGGATGTGTGCCCTGGAATGATAGTCAGAGCTAAGCATTGCCAGGCAACCCTGGCAATGGAGTATGATTTGAGGCTTTCTCAGGCAACCCCAACCTTCCTACCAAAAACATATGTCCACTTACATAACAAAGTAACATCCTGCGTTGCTCAAAAGCATTAAAGCAACAGGAGGCTAGAACCCTCAAAAATTGTCAATAATTAATGTTCTCTGACCATTTAAACAGTTTTTTGGCCAGAACTAAAGAAGTGAGAAAAGGTCTGCATTTGCTTTGGGGAAGCATTGTGTGTGTCCAGGGCAGACATGGCGTGAGAGAAGAGTAAATAGAGAAATAAAGGATGCCCTGGAGAGACTGACAGGGGCCCAGCAAGGAGCGAGGCCGCCAGACACTGAGCGCCTCTGCCAGCTCAGCTCACAGCTGGTTGTTGGGAGACTGGCTGTGAAGAGCACGGCGAGAGTGCCCTCTAGTGGACGGAAACAGAGCTTGGCTCCCCTCCGCTCTAGTTCAGCCTGGTTTTACATCTTCTGGAACTTCTTCATTTATTCATTTATTCAGGCATGGGTTGAATTCCCCTTATGTGCTAAACACTAGTATGGACACCAGGGAGACATGTGACCAAGGCTTGGCCATCACTCTCAAGAGAGTTTCCACCAGGTGACAAGATTGGATAACTTGTGGTAGGGGCATGCATGTGCGTGTGTGTGTGCATGTGTGTATATGTGTTGGGGTGTGCTAAGGCAGAGGTGGTAAAGCAGGAGGGTCTACCCAACAGATGTGAACCTCAAGCTGAGATGTTTAGCAGATAAGCGAATGGAAGATAGGTGTGTCAGGCCAGACAGCCCGGACTAGAGTTGTTCTCCCATCTGGGAAGAGGGAGAATGGGAAGCCAGAGAGTAAGGTAAGCCCATGGGTGGTTTCTTACTCATTTAAACATGATAGGAAGCTAGACAAGCAGCAAGATGCTTTACATGTTCATGAATGCATTACTCTGATGTAAAGGGAACTGAAGTTGGTCCTCAGGAAACAAGACTGAAGGCCAACAGAAAATGAGGGTCGACATCAGAACCAGGACAAGAAGCCAGATGGAAGAAGAGATGTGGATCAGCAAGACATGGCTGCAGAGTGGATGTGGAGATGGGATGGGAGTGGGAAGGTCCCAATCACTTTCTAGCTCCAGCAAGGGGGATTGGGAGCTGGCTTGGTGGTGTGTTGCTCATCAGACTAGGGATCATTAGAAAGTATGTAAGGAAGACGGTAAGTTCTATTTTGAACGTGGGGAATTGGATGTGCTTAAGGGGAAAATTCTGGGAGGTAATTGGTAATTGACTGTTTAGTCTGAAGCCTGGGGAACTGATGCAGGGTTGGCAGTAGTCTGTGGTATCGGTAGGGAAACAGTCTTCCAAGGTAGCAGCCACCATGGAAAGGGAAGAGCTGGGGCAGGCTCTGAGGCAAAGCCCACTTCTAAGAGGATGGCAGGGGAATCACAGGTGCCAGGAGGGCTGAGAAAGACTGAGAACAAGCCGGGTAGGCAATTCCTTAGAGTTTAATAGCGCCTCGTGGAAGCAGGAGGGCTAAGAACCACTCATGTAACACCCTCAGCACATGGTCGGCATCCAGAGCTAGCTAGCTCTCCTACAGCAGCAGCGTGACTAGGAAAGTCACTGTAACAGGGCACAGACCCACATTCCATTAGTCTGGATCCAGGCTGACCAGCATGGCTCCTCCCACCCAAGGAAGTAGAGAGTGGTCTGAGTCTGTACCCCCAGTGTGTGATCTCCACCAAGTGGGCGCTGCTGACTGATGTCTTGTGTGTTCACTGGAGTTCAGAAATGGATTCTGACACTCTGATCTGAGTAACCTCAATGACCCCCTCAACAATGCTGCAAGCTAGGAATGACTGACATTTCCTATTCACAGATAAGCACATCTGATTAGGAAACACTATGTGATGTGCCAAGTAGCACATACTCCGCAAAAAAAGGGGGTCCCTCTTTAAAAGTGTCATCTCCAGGGTGTCCCATTTGAATAATGAGGATCAGAGAGGAACATGAACACACACACACACACACACACACACACACACACCACACACTGTACTAGATGGCAGCCACTCTTAACCAAATCCCAGTTTGTTCTCAGTCCTGCAAGGGGCTCTTCTCATCCCTAAATAAGTCCCTCACCCTGCTCAGTGCCTCAGTTTCCCCTTGGGAAGTGGGAATAAAGGGTCTTATACCCCCCTTCTTCCTTCCTAAGGAGTAAACCTATTGAGGGCATGCCTGAGGCTTTGGGAGCCGTAGGAGGAAGTGAAGACTAGAACAGGCTGTTCAGTAGACAGGGGAAGGCTCTGTCCTTCTCACTCTGAGTAGATGGGCACACTGGGAAGTTCCAGACCAGTGTGTGGATGCCTGACAGTCACCATAGTCACTTCTGAAGCTGAGGACAGTGGAAATGTTGGGAGAGTGACAGTTCTCCACAATAAACAAAGCAAATGAAAGCTCGATGGGCCATCAGCTGAAAAGCACGGGCTGCAGCTGAACTAAATTCTGAGCTAAGCTCGACTGAATCACCGTGTCTGCTCTCTTGGTTCTGCTGCTTCTCCAGGTTCCATTTCTACGTTCCAGTTCTAAACAGTAAGGCCAGGACGTCTTTATCAGATTCAATGTACAGAAATCTCTACTTAGGATTTCTCTAAAATGTTTCACACATGTGCTACATAAATACACACCTCTAACTAATCTGTCATCAAGGGAAACGAACCACCTTAAAGGCATTTTGCCACCTCAGCTGCAGAAGCAACTGACCCTCAGGTGTCTGGAATGTTCTGGGACACCTGCTCCAAAAGCCTAGCCCACCCTCAGCCCACTGTTCCTGGAAACCACCTCCTCTGGAAGCTCTTAGAAGAACTCGATAAAAGTGTCATCCTCCCTGCCCTGCCTCAGTCTGAATAGTGAGGTGATTCCCAGGAGCTACTCTCTCGCCTCAATTATTCACTCACTGTGTTTTCGTGCCTCCAAAACACGCTGAACTTTGGTGCATGGCTGGTGTTTATTCTCTCTTGGCAAGGTTCTGAAGCCTTCTGTGGTCACGTGCATGCTGAGTAACTCCACCAGCAGCACAGGAAGGCCAATCCTCCAGAGGCCCCAGAAAAGTGTTAACAAGGAGTGTGTGAGCAGCAGGTGATCCCATTCAAAGCCATTTTTGGAACTCCCACATCCACTCTGCTGATGTTACTTTGGCCAAGCTGGGGGTGGGGGCGGGGGTGGATTGTGAAGGGCAGTCCTCAGAAGGAGAAAGCAATGTCACCCCCTCACTTGGCACCACACTCGGTTTACAAACCTTTCTCAAACACTGCCATTTTGTCCCCAAGGCTAGAAGAGAGACTGGCATTGCTACAAGCCAACCAATGGCAGCCTTCCCATGTTCACATGAGGAAATAGACATGGAGATACCCGGGACTTGCCAAAGGTCTCCAGGAGAGGGCCAGAGAAGAGACCCTGACTATAGATCCAGGAAGACACTACCACCACCCCCAGACACAAACACAGCCATGTAGGGACTATAATCCAAAGAGTAGGTGGTGAGTGCCAGGAAAACATGGACATGACCACATATTCAGTGTGTCTAAAGAACCACAGTGGAGAAGGGCCAGCCACTCTGGAGAGTCTTGGGCAGAGAGAAGGTCAACACCCAGAAATGGTCTTCAGGGCAGGCAGGGAATTGGTCCCCTGTGGACCATTGTGTTCAGCTCTTCATCAGCATCCTATCACTCCACCTCAGCCCCTAAGGACCAGTTATCCTCCTCCAGTTAATCAGATTCTCAGTGTGTGAGGAGATAATTTGATCTCAAATGGCACCTACCTTCCAGAGGAGGAACGTGAAATTCGCATTTCTACCACTACAGCTAAGAGTTCTGCCAAGTAGACACCACAGGAAGTCTTCCCTGCTGGCCCCTGCATGTCCCCTCAAGCCTCCCCCCTTCCCCCTCCCGCCCCTCCCTCCGCCCCTCCTCCCCCCTCCTGCTTGCTCCATGCTCACAGACTCCTTTGTTGGAAATGAGTCTGAATGTGCATTTCCATGGAAAAGCACATGCACATGTGTCTGCCCCTCCCTCTTCAGGCCACCAAGGCATCAATTAGATGGATTCTGTTTGTATGAGCAAGACTGGGCAGTGTGTCCTCTTGTCGTGAGGGTTTCTCGAAGGGAAGCATGGACTCAGGAACCCAGAGAAAGGCAAATGGGGGGGGGCACAGCAGCAGGAGGTTGGTTCTGGTTCTGTAGCAGCCTCTGGCCCTGGGCAGTGGGAGTCTGACCATCTTCTACCCAGTGTTCCCCTGGTATGACTTCCTCCTGGGCCTTTCCCTTCTATCTTCTACAGCATGGCCCTCCAGTTCCCCAGGCTGCAGCTTCTGTCCACCTCAGCTTGGTTGTCAACTTTGATAGACCCCAGAACCTTCTCAGAGACCAAGCTGTGGGTGTATCCATGAAGGTGTTTGCGGAGAGGTTCAAGTGATGAGGGAGACCCACCCTGACTGGACAGTACCATCCCACTGGCTGGAGTTCCACAGTGAACAGAAGAGAGAACATGGAGGCCAGCAAGAAGCCTCAGCAGGTAGAGTTGCTTGCCATCAAGCTTGATGACGTGAGTTCGATACCAGTGTCCACAGGATAGGAGAGAACTGAGTCCCATGAGTGGTTCTCTGACCTCCACATGTGTACGGACATGTGTGCATAAAGAAAGAAATGTAAAGAATATTGTAAATACTTATTTATTTTATTTTGTGTTTTGCCTGGATATATGTATGTGCACTATATGTTAGTCTGGTGCCCATGGAGGTTGGAAGAAAGCGTCAGATCCCCTAGAACTGGACTTATGGGTGGTTGTGAGCCACCATGTAAGACCTGGGAACCAAACATGAGTGCTCTACAGAAGCAACAAGGGATCATAACTGTTGAGCCACCTCCCCAGTTCCCTGCGGTAACTTGTAAGCTGAGCGTTGCCTCTTCCTGGCTGCACATACCACATCAGCAGCTGCCTCAGGCTCTTTCCACCACGCTTCCCCACCATGATGTACCCTCAGGAGTCAAAACCAACTACCCTTCCTTAAATCGCTTTAGTCAGGTATTCTGTCCCAGCCATGAGGAAATTAGCTGGCACACCCACCCACCACTCTCCCCTTCTCTCTGTGTTGTCCAGTTCCGAACCATTAGAGGGAAACAGAGCTGGCTGGGCTCATCTTTTCCCACAAACCACACTGCTGGCGAGCCTACAGTTAGGTGAGATACCCTCCCAATCAGGGAATGGCCTTGTAGGAAAGCGAAAGCCATGTGTTTGCCAGATCCTGGAGCTATGAGGAAAATTGGGTGGAACCACAATGTCACCCACTCCCTGTGTTCAGGTGAGCCCTCCCTTTCGTCCATTGATGGCCTGAGGCCATGGCCCTCCAACTTCACACCTGGAGTTCCAGGGAGCCACTCAGATGAACCCCTGCTCCACATACTCAGTCAGAATCTAAACTTTATTCTTGCTCTGGTGTTCTCTGTGTGTGTGTGTGTGTGTGTGTGTGTCTGTCTGTCTGTCTCTCTCTCTCTCTCTCTCTCTCTCTCTGACCCTCTCTGTTCTCTGTCTCTGTCTTTGTATCTGTCTATCTCTGTCTCTCTGTGTCTCTGTTCTCTGTCTCTTTCTCTCTCTCTCTCTCTCTGTTATTCTCTGGTGTATTTATTTGCCCACTTCCATCATCTTCTTAACTTATCAACTAGATTACAAAACCTGCACAGCCAGGGATGTTCTCACTTTCTCTGTGTATAAGTTACTGGATGGAACTCGTTAGGAAGGCCAGCAGCATGAGAGAGAGAGAGTATGTAGCTAGTTCAAGGAAAAGGGTGACTGGCTCCCCATCACTGTTCAATGCAAGACAGACCTGCAGGCACATTGGTAATACCATCAGCTACACTAACCACGATCCTCTACCCTGCTCCTCCCTCAGAGATGCAGAAACAGGGACAGGGCCATAGCTTATGGCTCTGCCTCCCTGAGCATCATGACTAAACCCTCACCTGCCCTAATAGCGGACTTGGAGAGTCCCAGGAAAAAGCCTTTCGTATAAACAAAATGCACTGTTAAGCCGTGTGGAAACTAGCGAGCTCCTGGCTCACTGGCAGGACATTGTCTCAAATAAACAAGGTGAAAAGCAGTGGAGGGAGACACCCAGCATTGACTTCTGGTCTTTGTGCATGCACACGCTAGTGCACATGTGTGTACAAGGACTCCAGCTACATGCACAGGTGGGCCTGTTCTAAGTCTGGTTCTGTTGCCACAGGCAGCTGTATGTCCTTCTGCCAACTCTTGTCCACTTTGGCCATTCCTCTCCCGTCCTCACTGCCTCCCGGGGTGCTGGAAAAGTCCCAGGCAGTGGTAATTGTAGGATGGGTGTTGTCATTGTCACGGTCATCAATAGAAGGCAGACAGCTGGCCTGGTGCAGCTTAGAGACCCACCCCCTCCCCCAGGGGCTCGCTGTCTAAAATAGACAGGCCCAGACCTACAGGTTGGAAACACAGACAGCAGGAGAAGTGAAACAAGCCAGACTGTGCTCTGGTGGACACACTGTGTGTCCTATGAAGCCCACAGTTGTTGATTCTCAAACAGGCTTGTTTCCAGTGCCCCTGTCATCGCGTTGGGAGAAGGCAGGAGGTGGTGATTCCAGCCAGCGCCAGCCCAGTTCCAGATGCTCTCAGGTGAGTGTGATTCACTCGGCAGCCTGCCAAGTTACTATTACTTTCCTTTCTGCAGAGAAGGAAGTAAGGTGCACGCGAGAACTGAGGCTTGCTCACACTGGTACGTCTGAAAAGTTGGCCCAGGTTCCCAGTGGTGCCTCAGATCAGCCATCTCACAGACTGCCGAGGCCAACACTTGCAGGGAGGTAGTAGAAATCCCAGCTGGGTGTCTCTGGTGACTCCTACAGCAGAGTGGATGGGACCTGGACACTAGGGACTGATAGAAAGGTTTCCCAGCTCTGAGAGGGTCCAGATCTACCCCCAGTGAAGTGGGGCTCTGACACTGTTCTTGACACCTTCATAGAGAGGATGCACAGCACATGAGTGTCTGGGGAAACTTTAACAACTCACTTCACACACTAACCTGGCAGGGGACACCATGATCACGAAGGTGGTTTTCCCAGGGCGAGCCCTTCCACTACACTTCGGATGTGCTGACCCCTGCGATTTCCCCAAATGGGGGAAACTTGCCTGCATAGTTTGTGGTAGTGGATATTGCATCCATGCTCTCCCCTGCTTAAAAAAAAATTAATTAAAAAAAAAAAGCAACTTCACAGTTGCCAGCCTATTCCGGTTCCTGGATGTCCCTGGGTTTTGAAGGATATGACATCATCCGTGCAAATGCTAAAACAGGAAGTTCATGGGACAGACCAAGTGACTTGGATTTCAGGGACTGACAGCCAGGAGGCTGGGGAGCTGGGAATCAGCTCCAGTTCAAGGTCTCCATGTGTCACAATCACCCACACTCCTAATCTGTGTTTCTGGACCCTTGCAAAGATCCTAGAGACAGTGCCTGAAGAAGTCAGCCATCCTGCAGCCAGAATTCAGCCTGGAGGAAACCACAGAGAGGGAGTCCCAGAGGGTGTGCGGAGAGCCAAGAAAGGGATTTCCAAGTGGCATCCTGGAGGCAGGTAGCCATTGGCACCTCATGCCAGAGCCAAGGGACTCTAATCTCGATATGGCCCGTTTTGTTCTGTGTCCCTGGTAGTCACCAAGTCCCTTCATGTAGAGATGTTTTCTCCCTCAGTAGACCATCATCTGAAGCTTTGCAAAAATGTGAAAAATAATGAACATGGCTCTAATTATAGGAGTAACCTTTTCAACACACTTCCACTGAGGAGCAGATATCGGGAACCCACAGCAAAGGGTCAGAGTGGAAGCAGGTTAGGACCAGGGAACACCAAGCTACAAAGATGGCCCGTCTCCTCAAGGGAAGCCCTCAGTTCCTCCCCTTGGGTGACCCAGGCAAAGGAAGTTTCCATCAAGACAGGGCCTGACTCAACCTCTCCCAAGCAAACCAGACACCAGCCACCAAACTGCTAGCACAAGAGTTTCCATAATGAGACGCTTCCAGGAAAGCCCATAAAACCTTTACTGTAAATTCAATAAACCAGATTTTGAGCATGGGGGGTAGTGGGAGAGCCTGGAGCCATACCACCCCCTCAAGTCCTCTCTCTTGTCACACACAGAAGACAAAAAGGCAGCCCACCCTTCTCCCACTGCCAAGACCTCCCTGTTCCCCAAGTCATCTCAACACACTCTCCCTCACCCACCCACAAGGCCACCAGACCAAGTCTAGCCAGGCACATAGACCGTCCTGCTGATGCTCTGCCATGGCCAGCAGGGGAAGCCAAGCCCTCACACCCTTCCAGCCCACCAGTGCTCAGGGATACAGTTCCTATGCAGTTAGTTCAAAGAACATTAGCCACCTGGTTCAGAAAATAAGAAATGTACCGCCAAACCATTCAGCCCAAATCAAGAAGCTTAGCCTAAGGGTCTGCACTGGTCTTCCTGGACCATTTACCATGATCCACACTCCAAATCCCTCACCCTTGACCCCAACATTAAGACCCTGATTTTTATACACAACACACACACATACACATGCACGCGCGCGCCTCCCATCTGCACATTTCAATCTTTTACTCCAAACTCAGCTTCAGTCTGTCGTCCCAGGGCTGGGCCTGCCGGAATCAACCATGCTGCAAAGTGTTCAATGTGAACACCTCAGCCTGGACTGCATGCCGGGATGCCGGGAAGAGCAGGCCTTGGGCTTCCAGAATCGGCATTTGGCTGACTCCATCCAGTCAAGGTGAGTATCTGGAAAGGTCATGGCAGATTGTGCGCTGGGGAATGAGGCAGATGGCCTGTGTGGAAAGGAACAGTTTTACCAGCACAGGCTAGGAAATGAGGCTTTGATCAGCAGGTAGAGCCCTCCAAAGCTTTTGAAGCAGAAGGCACTGAGACGTCAGAGCTCATCCAACTCAGCACTAGCATTGTGGGGTGAGAAACTGCTTCCTGAGGAGGCGAAGTGACTCTTAAGGGCACTCGTTCACTCTGTGGTGCCGTCAACAAGCCTGCTATGGGCCAAGCATAGCTCTGCCAAGGTTAGGGGATCACATGAGAGCATATATAAAAACTGTGTATCACACTCCCCAAGGGAGGGGAGGGGGGGAGAGAGAGGGAAGGAAGGAAGAGGGAGGGGAGAAGGAGAGAGCTGGGAGGCCTGGGTGAGCACCTGGGATATCCAGCCAGGTGTCCTGACTTGCCCACAGCTGTACCACAGGCTTGGGAAGCAGCCTCCAGGAGGCCTAGACTCCCAGCAGGGTCCATGTGCCTGACCCTATCGGAACTGGCAGAAAGAAAGAAAGAAAGAAAAAAAAAACACTTTTTGCTCCTTGGGGGGTAGGGTTTCACATTCCTTCCCTGCCTCTTTGCTGGAGGACCACAGAGTCCTCAGCTGCAATGCAAGCCTGTCTAGAAGACATCCCACCCCCACTTAGACTGTGGACATTTTCCAGATACTTTTCAAAAACTGCTTTTTTGGGGAAACTATTTTCCTCCAGGCCTGGCCCAAGGACAAAGCAGTCAGCATGCACAGTTGAGAGTACAGGGGCGGCATGTGCAGAGTAGAGTACATCTGCCCGCAGGCTTGAAGGGCACCAGTCTGCCTGTACTTTTCCATGAAGAGGAGGGAGGGGTCAGCACGAGACTGGCTTTCCCAGGAAGGCTGCCTGGTGGCCTGGCATTCTGGGGATTTTTCCAGCCAAATCTGCAGAAGTTACTGGAACCTAACTGAGCTATGGCCACGGTCCCTGATAGGTGTACAAGGATGGGCAACTTTGATTATATAGTGTTCCTGAGGGCCCTGCTCCTAAAACTAGCTTCCTCTCCTTGAGGGACCTGTGCAGTAGGTCTTTATTCTGGGTACCTGCCCATCATTTGCAGATGGTAAATACACTGAGCACTGGGCCTGGTCAGCCTCTTCTCTAGCCTGTGGTCATCCTTTGTGATGGGTCCAGCCCAGTCACAGAGTCACATTGAGAAAGTAAACTTCTGCCCCAAACAGAACAGGATGTTAGCTAGCACAGGGGAGACATAGGCTTTATGAAGACACAGCTAAACATGTGGAATTTGACATCCTCACACCGGGTGGCTCCATCACCTTCTAGTTTCTGAGCAAGCCACTCTATTTGTCCACAGGATGGTGGGTAAGATTCATCAATACGATGCATGTACATACAAAGATGGCGATTTATCTTGATTATGAACAGCCAGAGTCACCAGGCCTCATCCCATCCTGACTTGTGAAGGCAAAAGAGAAGATGAAGTTTCTTGAGGTACCTAGAGCAGCACCAAAGGACCAATCCCCACCCTGTGAGCTGCATGAGACAGCTGCCCTCTGACAGTTGTATGTGCGGAGACGAGGTCCTAGCCCAGGTCTGCTCCAGGAGAACTCAGAAACTGGACGCTCTAAGGAAGCCACTTGGGGCTCAGAAGCAGTCTCCAAGCGACAGCCTAGACCTGTGCCCTGGACAGGACTCAACTTCCTGTCGGACTGATCAGCTAGAGCAGCCAGCCACTTTCCACCCTCCTTCCCAACAGTGCCTGCCTCTTCCTGCAAAACCCTGGACTAAAACCATCACATGATACAATGTTTCCTTAAGTGCTGGTTGGCTGGACAATGTGTGCAGTATAATCATTCCAAGTATGCTATTAAATATAAATATTGGTTAATGACTTCAAGGCCATATTCCCAGGTTATCAGTGATGCTTTTGAGTGTCAGAGTAGAGGAGATTAAAATAAATAAATTCTCCTTGGTGCTTTTCTGTGTTTTCCAAAAGAGCAGATACAAGTTTTGTAATCATAAAACACGATAACTTTTAAGTGCACCACTGGCCTTTTAGCACACACATTGGATCACACCCTCTCCTGATTACATATCTTCAGTTGAATCTCATGACACATGGAATAAAACTGCAACGCCTTTCAAGGCATGGAGAAGTTCTAGACCCCCCCTCCCCCTGCCAGCTGTGCCTCATCTTTCTGGATATCAATCACCCTCCAGCTCCTACCTCGAAGTCACCCTCTGGATGTCAAACACAGTCCCCAATGCTTGCTGCTGTGTGACCTTAGGCAGGTTTCCTAACCTCTCTGTGCCTTGGTTGCCAATGCTGAAAGAAAAAAGACCTCATAACAGGAAACAGTTGTGAGCAACCGTGCCTGGCACACTACCTTCACCACCACTGCTCTCCCGGCTGCTGCTTCTGCAGAGCACACTTCACTCTCACCCGGTAGATTTCTTACCCATCGGGCTTCACTTCAAGTGTCTCCTTCCCCAGAAGGGCCTTCCAGCCACCGCCTCTGCACACTCTCCAGTCCGTTATTTTTTTCCTAACATCTCCTTTTCCTCTGGCGCCCTTATTAGAATGTCTAACCACTCACTGGCGTGGGGGCTGGTTTTGTTTCATGCCTGCTTCTCCGCCAGACCTGAGCTCCGTGAGGGTCAGTAGTCTGGCAGGTTTGTCCGCCTCTAAATAATCTGGGCTCAGTTAGAAAAGCCCAACAGAGAGTAGGTGTTCGACAGATGTTGACTGAAAGAGTGAACAGGTGTCCTCGGCTCCCCCAATGACTCTCAAATGTTTACAGTCCTGTTTAGGAATGGGAGCCCTGCCCAGTACAGCTGTGGTACCACGTGGCCGTCAAAGCCATTCTCGGCCACTCCTATGAGTTCCTTTAGCTTTTCGGGTTTTAGACTTATTTATTTTTATCTTATGTGTGAGTGTTTGCGCTGAATGTGTGTCTGTACACCACATTCGTGCCTGGGGCCCTCAGAGGCCAGAAGAGGGCATCTGATCCCCTAGAACTGGAGCCACAGACCATGGTGAGCTACCAAATGGGTGCTCAGAATTAAATTGCAGTCCTCCAGAAAAGCAACAAGTGTTCTTACTGCTGAGCCATCTCTCCACCCCTCTATGTGGTTTCTTAACCTCACAATCTTTGTGTGATTTTTGTTGAGGGCCTTGTTGTCGGTCCTCCTGCCTCCACTTCTCAGGTGCTGGATTCTAGGAGGGTGCCAACATTCCCAGCATTAACCTCCACAGGCTAGGCCAAAGAAGAAAGCAGCTGGAAGCATGTTGGGATCATGTACCCAAAGGAAGGGCGGGAGCCGAGAGCTGCTTCCTGTGTCTCTCCAGTGGCTGCTGCACTCTCCCCAAATGACCAGCTGTCTCTCTTGGATGGTACCTGGTGGCCAAGGCCTCAGAGCATCTCAGCTCCCGGCATTCCCAGCCACGTAGAGGATGCATGTCTTTCTTCAGTCCCCCTTGGAAATGTTTGAGAACTAGCCTACAGGTCCAAGTTAGTCAGACAATCCTCCCTGTGGGTAGGAGGAGGGTATCCACTGAGAGGGCCAATCAGGAAGGACAAATGAGGTTCCCAGAATCCACCCCTGCAGGTCCCAGCAAAGGAGGATGGGTCCATTCCAAGTAAGCAGTGCTTTGGCACCATCTACTATGTGAAGCATTAACCTCTCCAGAGAGTCTGCTGCCCCAAAACCATCCCCAGGAAATGCTCTTCTTACTGTCTCATCAACCAAAGCTTGCGTTATCCTCTCCCCTCTTATTTCGTATTTTATTTCCTACTGCTTGTTGTTTTCATATGTTATGTCATATTCTAATACAATGGACGTCTGTGAACCCGTCCAGGTGGCCACATCACACCACGCAGGGAAATCGTGTGTCTCTGTAGGTCACAATGCTTCTGGAGTTGTTGAAAATCCAGCCTGCACAGCTATCCTATGTAACTATGCTTGTCACCATCCTGGAACCAGATTACTAATCAAAACACACCTGTGCCCCTTTCCACCCAGTTCTTCTGCACCTTATAGGAGCTATTCCCTCTTAAGTACAGTTCACATAAATATGTAGCTGTGGTGGATTTTATTCTCAAGAAATGATCTGGATGAGCTCATCATCAATAGTTCTGAGGGGGGAGGGGGGTCTGTGTTCTCTCCCTGAGCTTTCACAGACCTTAATGACTGCCTCCCTCAGCAGAGTATGACACGATTCATGTTGTATGACTCCCAAGGCCAAGTCAAGAAGTGCACTGTAGTCTAGCGTGCTCTCCTGGGGAGCCAAGAAATGCGGCAAGCCAGCTCTGAGTTCGGTGTTTATTGTGTTGTCCCGGGGAGCCCGCTCTGAAAGCAGCAGGCAGCAGCAGAGAAACATGTCTGCTCAGCCACACAAGTCTGTCTCACACATCTGAAGGCAGGAAATCCAAGATCAAGGTACAGATTTGCTAAGTGAAGGTCAGATTTCTTCTCAGTGGCAAACAGATGCCTTCTTGTTGTACCTCCACATGGCAGAGAGAATGCTGATACCTTCCTCTTCTTATAAGCAGCTCCACCCCATGGCCTCATCTAAACCTAGTTACCTCCCAAAGGCCACACCATCAAATACCATCCCATCACACTGGGGCCTAGGGCTTCTGCAAGTGGCTATGAGGGACACACATGTTAAGGCTGGAGAATTTATTATAGACTGACTCATAAGCTCTATCTTTAAGTCAGTTTAAGCAGCTGTGTCTTTTCAGGAATTCTTCCATTTCATCTCTGCTATCGAATCTGCTGGCACATAAGTATGATCTGATAATCCTTATAATCTTCATTGCTGTGAAGTCTGTAGCGATGTCTCCTCTTTCGTTCCAGGCTTTAGAAACAGGACTCTTCCTTTCCACAGCTAAAAGAATATTTTTTAAGATCCAACTTTTAGTTCCATTCTTTTTGGTTTTTTTGAGACAGGGTTTCTCTGTGTAGCTTTGCGCCTTTCCTGGAACTCACTTGGTAGCCCAGGCTGGCCTCGAACTCACAGAGATCCGCCTGCCTCTGCCTCCCGAGTGCTGGGATTAAAGGCGTGCACCACCACCTTTTTTTCCCCCCATATTCCTTTCCTATTTGCTGTTACCCTGCCTCACCCCACCTGGGCCCCCCCCCACCCTGTCTGCTGTTATTCTTTCCTTCCTTCTAGTTCTTTGGCTAGACTGCTCTTTTCCTACTTTCCCTAGGCAGGTCAAGTTATGGATTTGAGATCTTTATTTCTCTTAAAACTCTGTATTTACAGGTATAACTGTCACTCAGCTGTTGCTTTTGACATACCCTGTGAGGCTGGCTGTGCTGTGGTTTTTGTCTTCACTCATTTCATAGTATTTCTGATGTCTCTGTGGTCTTTTCTCTGACTTAGTAGTCACTTATGAATGTGTGGTTTAATTTCTCATTATCTCTAAGTTTCTCATATTTGATCCTAATATTGACCTGTAATTTAATTCCATTGTGGTCAGAAAACAGATTTTTGGATGATTTTAATCTCCTTAAGCCTATTAGAGCTTATTTCTGGCCTAAGGGCTCATTCTGGGGAATGTCCATGTGCACTTGGGAAAAGCGTAGCTCAGCTGTTGTGGGCATGTCCTGTGATGCCTGTTAGGGAGTTGGTTTATAATCACCGGCAGCTCTTCCTTCCCCGGCTCTTTTGTCTAGCTGTTCTGCCTGTTATTGAAAGAGTGGAATTGGGGGCTGGGCAAATGGCCCAGTGGGTAAGAAGGCTTGCTGTTCATGCATGAGAAGCTGAGTTCTGATCCCAGCAGCCATGTAAAGAGCAGGGAGAGGCTGCACACATGCCTATCTACCTACCACTGAATAAGGCAGAAACAGTAGGATCACTGGGGATCACTGGTTGCCAGCCAAGCCAGCCCAGTTCCAGATTCACTGAGAGATCCTGTCTCCGGAGTAAGGCAGAGGATGCTGGGGCAGGACACCTGGTGTTGTCCTCTGGCCTCTGCACCCATAGGCGCAGGCACACCTGCACACATGTGCACATACAACAACATTCACACAAGAAACTGTGATATTGTTTCCAACTATTATTGCTGCATTATTGAATTCTTCATTTAATTTTGTTAATTTTTCTTTTTTTAGATACATACATGCTTATAATTATTTCTTCCCAGTGTACTGATCTTTCCATCACTATAAAATATCTTTTTCTCTAGTAATACTCTTTTTCCTTAAAGCCTGTTTCTTCTGATGTTGACATAGCTATTCCAGCTTTCTTTTGTTTACTACATGGTAAATTCTTCGCTGTCCTTTTTCTTAGAAGTTATCTATGTCATCAGTAACTATTTGGATGTGCTATTCTCTGGTCTCTGCCTTGATTAGTGTTTTAATCCATTCCTGTCTCATTCAGTTACTGGTACGGTAAACCTTACACGAACCCCGTCAATATCCACTGTCGTTCCTCTCTCCCTCCATCACTGCCATCCTCATTGTCAAGTAGACATTTCCTTTATTAATTATGAGAGTGGGTTCCCTGTACCTTGCGCTGTATTTGGTAAAGAGAATTTCCTTTTCCCCCTCCCTCCGCCCCCCCCACTCCGGAGCTGAGGACGGAACCCACTGAGCTAAATGCCCAACTCCGAGAATTTCTTTCAAGCATTTTCATATACTTCAGCAGCTTGGTAGCCGTTGCCTCAAGCCAAGCATGACTTGCAGGCCCGGAACCCTAGCACTGAGGAGGCTGAAGCAGGAGAATCAGGGGTTCATACTCAGCTCCATAGTGAGTTCAAGGCCAGCCTGGGCTACAGGAGACCCTGTCTCAAAAAATAAAAATAAAATGACTATTGTTTTATAAATTTTCTTTTAAGCCAGGCGATGGTGGTGCACACCTTTAATCCCAGCACTCGGGAGGCAGAGCCGGGCGGATCTCTGTGAGATCGAGGCCAGCCTGGTCTACAGAGTGAGTTCCAGGACAGCCAGGGCTGTTACACAGAGAAACCCTGTCTCAAAAAAAAAACAATAAATAAATAAATTTTTAAAAACAGGCGGGAAACGAAAGAAGTTACAAACAGAACCCTGTGTGTGCTTGTCTTTCTCTTTGCCTGTCACAGTGAAGGCTTCCTTCCCCATGAGGAGTCAAGACGCTGCCAGCCACTCTTCTTTTCAGCCCCAATGAACGCTTGTTAGTATTTCTTACGGGAGAATTCGTACACTAAGTCGTTTTTCATTCATTTTTGTTTATCTTGGTGTTTTAAGTTCTTGTTAGTTTTTTAAAGAAAACAAACTTTTAGTATAAAGTCCTCTCTTGAGAGCCTAATTCTCTCAGCACTTTGTCATCTCCGATGTCAACGATTCCTGATGTTTTTAGCCATTGATCTTAGAGAGGAACTCTCGCATGTGACGAACTGGCTTTGGTTGCCGCTTTCAATATTCTCCTTGACTTTGACTTTGAAGATTGTGATTATGATGCATGTAAATCCCTTTAAATTGACCCTGCTTGGAGTCTGTAATTTCTTTTACATTCCTTTTTTTTTTAAAAAAAACATTTTCCTAATTCTATCTTAATTCTCCTGTTACAGGAGTGTCTTTAAGAGTACGTTAGTATGCCTAATGAAGACAGACAAATCCCTGAGGTTCCGCTTATTATTTATTGGCTGTGTTTCTGAGGCTGGGTAATTTTAACTCACCTGTCTGTCTGACTGACTGTTTGTTTTGACACAAGATGTAGCCTCGGCTGTCCTGGAAGTCACCATGTAGACTAGGGGCCTAGAGATCAACCTGCCTCTGCCTTCCAAGCGTTGGAATTAAAGGAATGTTCCTGCAAGCCTGGTCCAGCTCTCCTGCCTTTGAGTCAGCTGCCTCTTCTGTCTGCTCAAACCTAATGAGTCAAAGTGACTAGTCCACAGCAGTAACTGAACTTTCCCCTTCCAGACTTTCTGTTTGTATCTCCTTATAACTTCTGCCTTCTCTTAAGATACTCTCGTTGGTGAGACATTGTTGCCGTATTTACCCTTAATCTTGGGCCAGAGTTTTCTTTTCTTCTTTGAATGCATTTATAAAAGCCAGTTTAAAGTCTTTGTCTAACAAACCAAACATACATGCTTCCCCTCCCAGGAGAGTTTATCTGAATTTTTTTCTGTGAATATAACAAAATGATACACTTGTTTGTCTTCTAATTTTTGGTTGAAAACTGAGTGCGTCTTTAAGTGGCCTTTCTCACAGCCATGCTACCCACGCTTGCTGTGCTACCTACCACGGCTGCTGCTGCCACCACCGCCCACTGCCAGGGAGGTTTGTTTAGTACCACAAGTGGCTCTGTTTGCTTCCCAGGATAATCCTACGAACTCTGTTGTCTTTGTCACACGCAGTCACTGAACCTTCTGTATAAACGGACAATGTGACTACCTCATGGTATGGTTAAGGGGAAGGTTTTTATTGTAAATATGAGAGAGAGAGAACAGCCAGAAGCATCTGGGAGAGTCCAGAGCAGAGAGAGAAAATAGTAGACTGAACATGGCCGGCAGACTGGACCCGGCCATGAGAGGGGTTGGGGGAGGGGGGGAAGAAAGCACCAGAGGGGGTGGGGCAGAGAGGAAGGCAGAGAGAGATGACAAGAGGGAAAACAGCCAAAATTGCAGGGTTATAAGAAGAAGGAGCAGCTGGGAGGCCCATGAGCTGGAGGGAGTTTAGGGTAGGGAAGACGTAAGAAGACTTTGAAATGTGTACCAGCCAGGTATTTGTTGTGATACTGAGGGAGCCTGGAGCCTGCACGCACTTTGGTATGCTGATAGGCACCACAGATAGTCATTTGTCCTCTCTGCCTTTTGGAATTTGGAGAAATGGAATTTCTTTTGGACCTGACAGTTTCTACTTAGCTGGCTTAGAAGTTAGCTAATAATTAGACAGAATTCATTTTTATTTAAATATCATATTTGTATTAATATTTTGAGAATTTCATACACGCATACAATGTGTTTTGATCATATCCCTCCCTCTTCTCCCTAATTCCTCCCAGATCTATGCCCCACTTCCCACCTCCTCCCAACTTCAAATCTCCCGGTTTTGTTTTTATTTGTTTATT
This sequence comes from Peromyscus nudipes, assembly GCA_902168325.1. Classification (NCBI taxonomy): domain Eukaryota; kingdom Metazoa; phylum Chordata; class Mammalia; order Rodentia; family Cricetidae; genus Peromyscus; species Peromyscus nudipes. Next base: position 43,826 of record CABHPH010137340.1, read on the forward strand.
TTTATGTGTATGGGTGTTTGCCTGAATGTACGTATGTCTGTGTACCATGTGTGTGCCTGGTGCCTGAGGCGGCTGGAGAGGTCACTGGATCCCCTGGTACTGAATTTATGGACAGTTGTGAGCTGCCATGTTGGTCCTGGGACTTGAACCCCGGGCCCTCTGGGAGAACAACCAGTGTTCTTAACCACTAAGCTATCTCTCTATCCACTTTCCTGTTTTGTTTTTAAGATAACCTAGTTTGTACTGCTCATATACTCATGGGTGTGGGGCCATCCACTGGTACTAGGTGGATCTATATGGTGCCACACCCTTAAAGAAAACTGTCTCTCCCCCAGTAGCCATCAACTTAGACAGAAACTTCTTTAAATGCCTTGGAGTCATAGACCTCCAATCCTTTGCCATGCACGCACTCCATGAGCTCTGGGACATGTCTTCAGTAGTCGGTAGTTTACAGCTCTGTCTTCGCCTTTATTCCCTGAGGCACCACCTCAGCACCAGCTGGAGGTGAGAGGCCACTGGCCTTCTTGGGGCTTTCAGGAGCACGTGCTTACCTGTGGCTGACCTTCTGGATCCACGAGAATAGGTAATAGCATGGCAGAGTCCCCTATGCCCCATCTCGTTCTCAGATCTTTGCCCAGCTTCCTACCCCAGGAGAATCACTTTCTCATGCAGCTCAATGTTAAATGATTACAGTGACCTGTTTTTGGAAAATGGCCTAGGAATGGGTCCTTCCTGAGTGAAATAAAGATAAATCGGGGGATAGAGGGCTTTCTCGTGGAGTCAAACAATGGCAGTGCCCTGGGGTTAGGGTTTTAGAGGTACTGCCAGCCCCTCCAGTGGCTGCTGGACTGGACAGATGGCTTCCACAAGCATCAGGCTTCCCAGGATATTAGCTTCAAGGTGTAATGGTTAGTTTTGATTATCAATTTGACCCAAACTAGAATCGCTCAGGAAGAGGGTCTCAGTGAGGGGTTGTCTCCATTGGGTTGGCCTGTGGACATGTCTGGAGGACTACCTTAATTAAGTGAGTTGATGTGGAAAGACCCAAGCCTACTGTGAGCAGCACCATTCCCTAGGCAAGGAGTCCTGAACTATGCAAGAGTGGAGAAACCGTGCGGCACATAAGCAAACAAGCAAGTGAGTATGTACAGAGTCATGTCTCACTGCTCTTGACTGCATGCGATGTGACTAGCTGTTTCAAGGTCCTTGGCTTCCCCACTATTACAGGTTATAGCCTGGAATTATAAGCTAAAGGATTATAAATTATAAAGCCCTTTCCACTATCCTGGTTTTTATTGGGGCAATTTATCACAGCAACAGAAAAGAAACTAAAACACAAGCCACCCTGGAGTGAATGAAGACAGGGACATGGGAGTGAGCAAATGAACACAACACAGAACTCGTTTTTTTTGCCAAGATACAGTCATTTTTCTTTAGTAAACATTTCTCAGACTGTTCAAGTCCTTGGTTACCTTACAGAATTCTGAGTTTTCAGAGGTCTTCTTCCCCTGACATTCCTTAGTGTATCCTCCCTGTAAAAGGGTGTGAAGGAGTGTCCCCTGTAGGGGTGTGAAGGGGTGTCCTCTGTGTCTTGCAGATTCTCTGTATTTAAAAATAAAGTTTCTTAGCTGGTTTTGTGGCATAAGCCTTTAATCCTGGCACAGGAAACTGGAGACAGATGGATCTCTGTGAGTCCCAGACCACCTAGGGTTGCATAGTGAGACCTGGCCAAGGGGAGGGGAGGGATTCTTAAAATATTAAGATCATTAAAACCTTAGTTCAAAGATCATTGTTAAGATGGTCCTTGATTGCCGGGCGGTGGTGGTACACGCCTTTAATCCCAGCACTCGGGAGGCAGAGGCAGGCGGATCTCTGTGAGTTCAAGGCCAGCCTGGTCTACAAAGCGAGTTCCAGGAAAGGCGCAAAGCTACACAGAGAAACTCTGTCTTGGAAAAAAAAAAAAAAGATAGTCCTTGATTAATAGATTACAAATTAATAAATAAAAAGCCCACAAAGTTTTTAAAGAATTACACCATCTTGGGTTAAAGGTGAGAGATAATACAAAATTAAGACAACTTTGGATCCAAAACTTTACCATGCAAACAGTACAGTTGGAAAGCCACTCAACCGAAAACGAGATATTTTGTAAAAAGAGTAAAGTCAGAGAACAAAACCAACTGTCTGAGGAAACTGAGCCCAATCCTTGTACACCTAAGAGCCTGGATGAATTTCAGAATAACTGTGGCCCAGTGGCTCTTGTGTGTGTCATTGCACACCTTGAGTGCTCCGCTTGAGCTACTCACCTTCCTAAGACCCCTCTTCGTCCCCTTCTCTACCTTCCTTTCTCGCATGCCTTTACTTTAGCTAATAACCACATGGATGGCCTCCTGTCTGTCTCTCAGGAGAACCTAAGCCAGCAGAAGAACGGCGCTTTTGTCTTTCTTGGTCACTGTTATGCTCCAAGCACCTGGAAGATTATCCAGGGCCAAGGCAGGCTTAATCCGGTTCCACGGATAGTAAGTGACTGTCTAGAGCTTCCCAGTTCCTGTTGTAACAGGCTGTAACTGTTGCCGAGTGGACAAACACGTCAGTTCGTCGCTCTCTAACTGCTCTGCTTGACTGCCTGATGGTGGGGCCAACATGTCCTCGTATTTTCTCATCCCACGTGCCCCTTCTCGCTGGCCTTTCCCGTGTCAACTCTTTCATGTGAATTACAGGAGCTCCATATGTGTAACATGAACTGATCTTTTGCAAGTAGATATACAGCCCAAATGCCTTTTCTCAGTATGCCACTCACCTTTAAGATGTCTAATAATTTTTCTTTAATATCATTAGTATTTTTGTAAATTCTTGCTGTGTCTCAAAAACATTCTCCTGCTGGGGCATCAATGCTGTGGGGGTGGGGGTGGTGTCCTTTCTGTGAGTTATTTTCAATGAAAGTATTTTAAACTTACTTTGTTGGCCACAAAAGGATCAGTATATTAAATTCAAGGTATTATAAACGACCTTGGGGGCCTCTTCTGGAGAGACAAGCCCACCCACTCCCAGTCCCAGGGCCCCCTCACTTTCATGGAGCCCCTTTCCCCTCCAGCCCTCCAGCAACTGGATGAGAGATTCAATCATCAGTCACCTCTAAAGCTGTCAAGTGGGCCAGGGGTGGGGGGAAGCCCAAGGGAGGGGCTGCTATTGAGAAATGCCAACAGGCAGGGAGACCCCTGCACTGTCAGGAGAATGTGAGCAAGTCCCAACAGAGGATTTGGGGGGTGGAAATCCTAGCAGAGGGGACGAGGATAATGGGGAAGGGGAGAGGCAAGGCCAAAACAGAGAAGGTGGCATTCTGAAGGAAGGCACACTCTCAGCTGAGTCCCATGAGAGCAGAGGACTAAGGTGACTTGTTCCTCTGAGAAAAGAGCATTTGCTGACACCTGTCCCTCTCCATAGGCTCCCAAGAAGAGGGAGGTAGGGAAAGGGGAAAGGGACAAAAGGCATGTGAGGGGCTAGGAGCTGGCTGAAAGCACGATCTCTCTCTTCTCTCTCTCTCTCTCTCTCTCTCTCTCTCTCTCTCTCTCTCTCTCTCTCTCTCTCTCTCTCATCACAGGCTTCCTGAGCTCACCTCAGCTTCATGACCCAAGGATAACATTTTTTTCCTTTATGGAAGAAAAGAGGGATTTCAAAGCATGAATGGCAGAAAGTGCCCCTGTCCATCACGCTGAGATTGGCCAGGCCATCTGCACACAGCCTGCTATGATTTCTGAGCCCTGAGTGCCCCCCACCCACCCACCCAGAAGGGAATGTTTCAGTGACTCTCATTTGAAGTGTTCACACTTCCCCTCCAGGGAATATTTGACTTTGAAACTTCCTGTCATCCTTGTCGAGAACAGAAGCTGCCAGGAGAAGTCCCTCTCATCAGCCTCCTTCCTGCTCAGGTGTCCACCCTCTGCCAGAAAAGGGGCCCACAGCTGAGCATGGGACTGAGAGCTAACAGGCCTCCCTATGGTCCCAGCTCTTCGTCATTGTCCAGGCTGAATTATTTACCTCTTAGCATGACCAGACGCTGCCCCTGTTCTTGGATGAAGCACAAGCCATCAGTGAGAATGGCCATCAGTCCAGAGAACAGGGCCAGACCTAGCCTCATCCCCTACCACACTGCAGACATGATAAGGGTAGGGGATCACAAACCGTATCATAATGCAGATGGGGACAAAATAAGAAGTTTGCTTAGGCTGGGCAGTGGTGGCTCACTCCTTTAATCCCAGCACTCGGGAGGCAGAGGCAGGTGGATCTTTGTAAGTTTGAGGCCAGCCTGGTCTACAGAGTGAGCTCCAGGACAGTCAGAGCTATACAGAGAAACTCAGTTTAGAAAAGCCAAAAAAAAAAAAAAAAAAAGGAAGAAGAAGTTTACTTAGAATCTACAGCTGTTTAGGGCCTGGTGGCTGCTTAGGGACACAGGTCATCTGGAAAGCCCAAGAGTCTGACCCATCTCTATCATCTCTAT